>JACVVK020000035.1:1772500-1775000 GCA_018292915.2 Batillaria attramentaria
CGCGCGCGCGTTCGTGTTTCCTGTACCTATTCGCGTCACTGGTAGATCACGTACATGCTGTCAATCAACTCCCCAAATTATGCACATTTGTCACAACTCAATCACTTGCCCGAAGCCTTCGCTTTCATCGAAACTGGGTCACGGCACTAAATTTCAGCACGACTGAAACCACAGCTATATTTCAAAAAATGGTCACGTTTTGGTTTTTAATGTTTGACAAGGTAAAACCACGTGTTAGACGACCGGTGTTCCGCAGTCCTTTCAAGTGCCGCCAGGGAGACTTTATGACCCAAAGCTGGGCTGAACTAACCAACGCTTTGGCACATTTCCTTTCGATATATACTGCTGGTTAGGCAAAAAGGGGGAAGTAATGAAGCTAAGTAAAGAGATAAGGAGGTAAACTCCCCATAACCCTGGAGCTTTTGGCGTGCAGATTGTACGGTTTCCAAAAAGCAGCAGACGAAAACACTTAAGGGCACTGGACGGAAAAAAAAACAAAACCTATCAATCCTGCAGTGTGTTTTCTGCGTGTTAGTATGGGGCCGTGAGTTCGAATCCGGGCTGGGAACTAAGAATTTGTGCTGGCGTTTTCCCCTGTCGCATCTTTGACTTTACCCTTTTGTGGTTGGGGAAGCTGAAAAAAACTTGTTATTCGGTCGTGTACCTTGACCGTTTTCCACGAAACTACCCATTTACGTGATTTTCGCCATGTGTTGTTGTGTAGATTGTACACTCGAATATGTGTTGACGTAATCGTTATTTGTGTGGAAAAGCTGTTTTTTCTTAGGCGGGCCAGAACCCTACTAAACCGACCAGCCAGTACGCTTTGTATTACTGCTGTCTCCTCTTACTCACCAAAAAATGATACACATTTAAAAAAAAAATGAACACATGGGGGTGGGGTGGTTGGGGGGGGGGGCAGTTTTATTCTTGTTGTGTGGCCGGGCGGAAGTTGCAACTGTCTGCCGGACGCCTGTAAGAGAGTGACGCCCCTTGCCGTGACGCTCTTGAGCGCCGCGCGTTTCCACTTTGTCAGCCATCGCCCTCAAGCGGTCCTTCCCAGCGTCTTTTCTATCCACGGCCAGATGCCAGACGGGGCAGACTCGATGGAAGAGGCATGACTGCCATTCGAGTAATGGTAGGGAGCAGGGTTGCAGGGCGCGGAGGTGAAATTCTTCTATAGCTGCAGCCGTGTATACACTTTTCTTTTGCTTAGTCTCAGTGTTGCTGTTTCATTCCAGTTTTCTTTCTTCTTTTTTTTTATATTTATTATTTGCTCTTGCAGAGAGGCGGAGGTTACGGGGTGGGAAAGAATCAACTGCCGACAGCTTACAATGCCCGGTGTCCTGTATACGTCCCATAGAGCTATAAAAAGATCTGTGATAGGCCGTCCCTTGTTGCGAGTGGATGGATGAGCCCCGTGTTGAGCAGCACTAGTTTTTCCGGCGCGCCGCTTCCATCGGCGGATGGCAAATACTCCACTTAAGATCAGCAGCCTGTAGTACGTGCACTCAGGCCGACCGGGGTCCGCCGCGCATTATTTCCGGCATGCTTTTAATTACAGACCTCTCTGGCTGGCACCGGCGAGACTGGGCTCTCCTGATTCTTCCTGATGTCTTCTGGTGCTCAGGCATTTCTCTCAGACTCTGCTCCTCCAGTATCCACAGTCTACAGCAGCGTGCAGTTAGAGGCTTCTTCTACAGGAGGCTTTTATCTGCAAGTAATGGAGCGTTGGCCACTTGAATGGAGTGGGTGCCTCTCTGTCTCCGACGCAATTCATGAATATTATGCTCATTTATTGCCCTGATAACGCCCCGCGCAGTTTTGCCAAGTGTAGTTCTGGAAGCCAGAGATGGAGAGACGTCAGCGATTTGGAAACAGGCCCAGTGCTTGTTCTGTTTCCGCCAATGTCTAGGTCAAGCCACAGGTCACGTGGTTTGAAGATTGTCATCAGCTCACAACAGCGGCATTACAAGTGGCTTAACGTTCCAGAATAGAATTTCCATTTTTGGCCTCAGGCTGGCATTTTTGTTTCAGTTGGTGCTGTGAGGAGCTTGAATAATTAATCCGTGAACAAAGAGCGCTTCACTAAAGAAAAAAGTATACCTTGTGTGGACACCAGCGCCGCTCATGTTGGTTACGTTAAAGTTTTCAGTCACTGCCCAGAATGGAAAACTTGTCCGCCCGTCAGGCGCCTAGACTAGATGAAGTATTTTTCCAACCTGTAAGACGTCTACTTGGTTCTAGAATGCTTGGTTCAGTTGTCGATGGGGTTTCTTCCGATACACAGGCTAGACAATAAATTACTGTTGTTGTTGTTACAATGTTTCCCGTTGTCATGGTCCGTCGTCTAGAACTTCATGGCAATTGGCACAGTCTTGAGTGATACACACACAGACTCGGACAAACTTTGAGTACACACAGTTAGTTAGTTAGTTAGTTATTTAGAGCTTTACACACAGACCAAAGGCTGCTAGACTTCCTGTTCAGTGAGAGCGGG
>JACVVK020000035.1:1780000-1865000 GCA_018292915.2 Batillaria attramentaria
TCCAGGAGTTGGAACTGTCTTGTTGATCGAGAACACCAATATTCATCCAGATCTGACACATCTCATAATCCATGACCATTTTACAGCCAAGAGTGTATACAGCGGGTGGGTGGGTGTTTGAGGGTTTAACGTCCTTTTCCACCACAATTGAGTGATATCAAAGACGGTGCAACCAGAAAAAGGCCAGTACACATATCTGGCTCCAGCCGGGAATCGAACTCACGACTTGATCATCGAAAGTCCAACGATCCACCGCTCGAGTGTACCGGCGGCTCCCCATGTATACGGCGGACACCCAGTCTGTCTTGCACAAGGTTGGAATGTCAGGACATGTGATCGGACAGGTCTAGCATGGATGCACTCTTCGATACAGCAAATGGACGACTCAACTCTTCTCAGTTAAAAGGGTTGAGCCCCCAGATTTCAGCCAATCGCGTCCCGCGGCATAATGAGTACAACACATGGCATTTTCTTTCAAACTTTTTGCAAGACACTACAACGAAGGAAGTGCGAGTAGTCTGATATGACTGAAATATGAAAAACAAAAACAAAAACAAAAAAACAGTAGGTCAACTGACGTCATTGGAGGAAAAATACCGTTTCAGTCTCTTTCATCTTGATATCACCCCTTTCCCCATTACATACAATGACACCATGGACGTACTGTGTTTTGCCACTACACGGCAGAGTAAAGGGGCAAGGTTTTGGCCGTAGGGCTTGCCGAGTGGAGTCGTCTATTGTCGTGTTTATCCCAGTTGTTTCCACCGACAGAAGGCGAAATCCCACAATTTCATGTGTAGATTGAAGCAGAATCGCAGTTGTTTTTCGGGGCACGTCGTCCGTTGCAATCAGTCCTATAACTCTGAGTCATGTACACGGGGATATGGTCCCGCCGAGCTGACTCCTCGCCTGCCCGTCCCAACTCTCCAGCTCTCCCTGGTCGACTGTCATCAGCGTGGGGGATTTGGCGGCCCGCCTTGATTTGCTGCGGATTTATTGACGTAGATTTGTTAATTAAGTTCGCTATGGTCGGGTCACGGAATTGAACAGTTTTTGAGGAGATTGGTCACAGCTTGGGGGGGGGGGGGGGAGGAGAGAGAGAGAGGGGGAGGGGGGGGCTGACTTGAGGTGACTGGTTTTTTTTAGGAGGACTACAAGCTCTATTTATAAGTTTCAAATCAGTCCTTGCTACAACGTACACACGTAGTACGAGAGAGAGAGAGAGAGAGAGAGAGAGAGAGAGATGTATGAATGCTAGGGCATTTTACCAATGAGAGTGCACTATTTTTGAGCGGTCTTCTACCTTATAATTTCCCAGTTATACAGCTTCCGGCAAATGGCTTCTGTGGCGGTCGGACGAGTGATATGCAAATATATTTGCTAGCAAAATATATTTAAAAGTAAAAATCTTACGTACACTGAGAGAGGGACAGAGAGGCAGACAAACAGACACAGAGATGTGTTTTTGCGTCAAGCCGTTTGACGTCAACATTTAGCCACACCAACCACGTTATGATATCACAAAGCATTAACGTCATCAGTGTGGAAAAGGGCTACGTCAAGCGTTTATCAAATCCACGTCACTTTCTTCATAACACGGCAGAGCAGCTTAAATATGTTTTTGTATTCCCAAAGCACCGGGCTAAGGTCATCCAAGTTTGCATCACGATACGAGAAAAATAGCCCTGCCCTTTCTACACAGTCACGAAACAAAACACTCATTGCCGTACAGACAAGCGGCACCACAAGTACCTCCCCAGCGTGAGCCACCGACAACGCGCTCCTGTGTTTGTGAGCAGAGTTTTTGTCCGTAACGGCAAAGTACTTCAGCTAATGTAGTGGATGTTTGAACGTTAAAGTGATCGTAAAACAAATCTCTCCAATCTTTTAATGCACGCGCACCAAGAAATGTCTCTGTCCAAACCGGCTTTACGTCAGCCGGCGAGATCTAAGCACTTGATGATATCTAGAGACAGGAGTAGGGGATCTGCTAGACAGAGAGCTAGCTAAACTAAACAGCCGGTCAGATATTTGCTCGCTGGGTTTTCGGGGCAGGGTATATTACCAGTCACTGGTTTCTGCTCGGCATAAGTGGTGTAGGATTATCGAAAACGACCCCGCCATACTTCAAACTCGGCGCCGAATGGTGATGTCAGAGCTTGTTGATCTGCTGGGCGGAAAGTCCTCACACACACACACACACACACACACACACACACACACACACCGTGCCACACACACACACACACACACACACACCACCCCGCCAGACAGAGAGAGAGAGTCGCTTGCTGTTGGCTCTTGTCCTCATCACAGCCGACTGAATCCACTGAGCTTTTGGAGATCCTCCGTGATTGGAAGAGTTCTTTCCCTTTGGCAAAACGGTAATTCTTTCCCTTTGCATCGTAGCGGTCGTGACTGAGTTATTCCGTGCGTCCAAAATTATTATTATTAATTCGATTTTGTGGTCGATCTTGCCGGCTCTGTAAGACGCCATTCTCAGGGTTTTTGTTTTTTTATTTTTTCCTTCTGTCTGGTACTAGTCTGAAACTGTCAGCACGGCCTAAGTTCTTATCAAACTCATGACGCTTAGGACCTTTTGCCAAAATTAAGGTACATAATACTTGTACAGTGTATTCACTCCAACCATTTATTGGGCGGTGGCTGTGAGCGGTACGAGGTTGTCAGTGACACTCACTCCTGGTACTAGTCTGAAATCGGCAGAACAGGCCAAGTTCTTATCAAATCCGTAACACTCACGACCTTTTGCCAAATGATCTTAGTATAGCGGTACACTGTATGCCCCCGAACCATTGTCTTGTGCGGTCGGTGTGAGCCTTGTGAGGTTGTCAGTGACACTCAGGGTGACAACACGAGAGAGACTGAAATCTGCCCGGGACCAAGTGGAAGCCCCCCACTCCCGGAGAAGCCGGGTTAATCCGGTGTCGGGCCCCTGGGGATCGAGTATCGGGTCTGAACCCTCGTGAGGGACGGGGTATATTTACCCGGGGTAGGCCCTACCTCTTCAGCTCCTTGCGTTTCTCGAGGAGTTGGGGGACAGATCAGTGGCGGCTTTGGCAAAACACCGCCAGGCAAGCCGTGTTGTGTTGAATATTAAGTACGGTAAAACAAGTTTTCGTCTGGTGTCTGTTTTGTCAATGCTTTGCGGGTAAACACACGCACAAAATCTTGGAGGGGGTGTCGATTTCGTACTGATTATGACGTAGTTAATCTGTAGGTCTGTCAATATCGGGAACTCGCGTGAGCTACGCACATGCACGCTAGTGCACAAGTTACCTCAGTTATTTAGTTCAAGATGTACGAATTTTCTAACTTGAATTTGTTATAGTCTGAAAGTTTGAAAGGGCCCGAAAGTGGCGGTCCGTTCGTTGAGTCCACCTTCGGTCAGGCGCAGATAATTTGGGCTAGGTAAGAGGTCGTCCGCCTGGGGACACTACCAGGAGATACGTCAGATCAGTTTTCAGGCAAGGGTTGCTTCATTTAAATGTGAGAGTCAGTCGGTTATTCACTGAAAAGTTTTACTGCCGCTTCGGGGAGCATTCGCCAGATCTGCCGATTGTCTCAGTTATAGCCTGTACATGCTGATGATAGAGCTGTGTTTCAGACTGGTCTAGTCCCGTTTTATGCATAATGCCTCTGGGTTGCAGGTCGCGGAGTCAGTCGTTCAAGACGCTTTGACCCTCGTCACGCTCGGAAAGCGAGTACTGCACGGTGAACCGATCTCTGCTCTTTCTAACCCACTGACATCCACATTTTACCTGAGTAAACACATCTTTTTTCCCGCGTCTCCCCTGCTGTTAAGGTTATGATGGAGTTAGCGTGGTTAATGTGATTCGAGGTGGAGGACAAAAAGTGAAGGGGTAATGTGAGAACATGTTTGAATAACCCAGAGAGCAAGTGAGGGAGAGTGCAGCCATAATGCAATTTGTACTGCTGCCATTGAGGCCTCGGTGAACACCGCTCACTCCGCCCCTATTACGTCTTCCCTTCCGTTGAGTGTTTATTCCCATAATGTCCGATTGATCTGCGCATATATCAGGGGGAACGGAAAGTGGGAAACAAATATTCACATCTTCAAAATCAAAGACTCAGCGATTCCCATTTCCTGGCCGGTCTTATCAGTTGTTTGAACGTGGCATGGCAGGGGGAAGCGCGGCAGCTTTTTATAATATTTACCGAGCAGCCATTAAGATTTGATCTCTTGTAAGTAAACCACCCTCGGCCCGGGCGGATCAGGTGACAGGGTGGAAGGGGGACTGTTTGTTTTCCTCCCCGACTGAGAGCTGCAGAATCCAGGGGAGGGGATTAGCATCGCGCATAATCCTACACAGGAGAGACGCGCTGCCTGCCACCGCTTTGTCTGCTCTGTTTTAGATCTGGCAGATCACGTGGCAACCACCCTCTCAATCTTGCCCCTTCCCATCTGCCCCCAACTCCCCTCGTCCCACCCCGTCCCCTTTATTGCACCCTGTACTCCGACCCACCAGAACTCGGCAAACTCGTTTATCACTTCGATCTGAGTTTACCCCCTCCCCCCTCCCCCCAACACTCCTCCTCTTCCTCTTTGCCTTCTTCACGAGGACAAGAGCATCAGACGTACCCCTGAATAACCTGATTCAGTAAATGGGTTACTACCCATGAATTTTACGCTCATGTCAGCAAATGGGTTGCTTCCCTTGAAGCCTATGATACTCAAAGCATTCGGCAGTTCACGTAATATTTCCGTTGATGCAAAGGAAAACATGGAAAGGAGAATACACAGAAAAGTGTAGGCAAGCTGGTGAAAGGCGACAACCTCACCGTTTGCTAGTAAAAAGTATTCTGTGTAAAATAAAACGTATGATGACGTTTGCCTTGAGTCAAAATTCTAGTGCGGTACAGAGCCCGTCATGTTCCATGTCCAGATCTTTGGTAATGCCACAAATTTCAACAGTCCAGCCCCACTTTACTCGGCCCGGTTCTTTTGTCAAGAAATCAATCCAGCTCACTCTGTCAAAGTGAGAATACTATTCAAGCAATGTGCGGTATGATTACTAACTTGATTTATCATCCGCTTGGAAATTCAGTAAACATACCGCGGGGAAAAAACACTTCTTGGGTCTTTTGGTGAAAATATCTTTTCGGGCGGAGGTGTTACTTTTTCTCTGGAACGTATAAATTTGCTTTCACTTGATGCAGCGAGACGTCACAGGGTCCGTTACTCGAAGCTGTTGGCGTGGTTTCGTCCCCTTCCTCGAACTCTTTTGTCCGGGAGGTTTATTGGGCTTTCGTTTGATGCAGCAGACTGGGCGTCTAGACGGTTCATTCAGACCGTGTGTACCGAGAGGAAGAGAGAGGCAGTGGCCATACAACGCAGATATGTAATATTGATTGCAAACGACAAGGGTTTTCCACTACGGATAGTGGCGAAGTATGTATTGTCATGTTTGGGGGGCCGCCCTGTCTTCTCCCTGCAGGCTTTTGTTTCACAATTGATTTCAACTGAAGTCCGCCACAACAGGCGGATTGGAAGGGAAAGGGGGGGGGGGGGGTGGAGGGTTGCGATGTTTACACAGAAAGGCATTTAATCTCCCCAAAAGTCTGTAGCCCGGACCGCACTCTGTGCCACGTTTTGGCTTCAAAAACGCAAAAGTGTAGAACCATCACGAGATGGATTTTCTGCACGGTTTCCCACCCCCAACTTTTTTTTGTTGATTTCCTTCTTCTAATGTAACTGCCCAAATCCCACATGGTCACACAGCAGGCTGGTGTGTTTTTTTAGGGAAAGGGCGGTAAGGACGGGGTGGGTAAAGGCCTATACACAGAGAGAGATCGGTCTGCCAAATTCGCATTTCTCACGATTCAATCACTTCACGTCCGAAAAGTTTCCATTGCCTTCGTTAAACCTTGACAGGGTCTTTAGAAGTGTCTGCATCCAGACACAATGCACCTTTACGTGGAAAAAGGGCTTAACGCCTATCAAATCTACGGCATTCAGGCCCTTTTTCAAGATGAGGACAGCAATGCACCCGGCTGTTAGAATTTCTTTCTCGTGCTCTAGGGTCGAGCGTCGCCGATCGAATTGACTGAAGACCGTGCACGCAAGCACAAACATCTAGATTGTTTCATTTCGGGGGCTGACAAAATTGCGTTTGCCAGCACGCCGTCGCGACATTTGTACGAAACGTTTTATATATAAAACTGTTGTTTCAATTTGGCTGCTGTAATGGACTGCACGTCCATTCTGGTGGGAAGACACTCTCTCTCTCTCTCTCTACGTGGTCCCCTCACCCCACCCCCCTTTAGTCATGGGCCGAAAAGCCTAAACTAAATAAAACATTTGTCATTTGTCATTCTCTCTCTCTCTCTTTGTACGCTTTGTACGCAAAGTCCTCTCATGTTATTTCTGTTGTTCGTGTTGTTGTTATTGTTGTTGATTGTTTTAGTACATACTCACAGTGATGTATTCAGTCCCCCCGCCCCCCCCCCCCCCAAAAAAAAAAGAAAAAAAAGAAAAGAAAAGAAATCAAATACACAATTTTAAACTTCGAAACTTAAATAGCTGCGCTGACCTTTCGCACCATGTGACTTAAATAGCTGCGCTGACCTTTCGCACCATGTGACTTAAATAGCTGCGCTGACCTTTCGCACCATGTGACTGTAATATATTCATGTCCTATGCGAGACTGAGAGAATGCTTGTGATTCGCGTGACTATGGTGCTCTGATCAGAGGAATTGAGTAAATAAAGCGCCCGCATGATACACATTATTCTTATTCTCATTCTCTTTGCTGTTGCAGCCTCCATCACCTGTGACTGCTCGCCGGGTGAATGTCCCAAAGGCCAGACCCAGTGCGTGGCTGCCCACTTCTGTTTCTCCCAGTACTTCGAGAACAGGCTGATCTATGGCTGTATCGATACACGCACCCCGCTTCTCTGTGAGAATCGCAAACCCAAGGGAAAAGGCATCGACCTCTTTCCGTCGCTCTTCTGCTGCAAGGACAGGGACTTCTGTAACCGGGACGTGGTGCCCAGCGGGTTTCCTCCAGATACAGGTCAGTACGATGGGAGGTGGGAGGAGGGAGGTGGGCGGGTGTTTGGGGGGTTGTTGTCCTTGTCCACCACATACTGATGATATCATAGATAGGGCGACGAGAAAAAGAGCAGCACAAGTAATTGGCCCTTGCTGGGATTCGAACTCACGACCCGAACATGGAAAGTTTAACATTCTACCACTCGGTTATCCCAGCTCTCCCTGTATGATAGGGGAGTTGAAAAGCAAGCAGACAACAACAACAACAACAACAACCCAAACAACAGTAAGAAGAACGCCCCCCCCAAAAAAAAACAACAACAAAAAAACAACAACAAAAAAAACCAACCAACCAACCAAAAAAAAAAAAAAAAAAAAATCCCGCAAAACAACAAAATCCCAATTAACAAAACTGATACACGCACACACTCATACACACACGACTGAACAAGCAACAACAAAAACACACCCGAACAAACACGACTACAACAACATAAACCACAATCTGTTTTCGCGATGTTTTGTCAATCCAGCATGTCTGTCAAGACTTCTTTTCTTCGTCCCCACACTGGTGAGACAAAGCCACACGCCATCATCAGTCTCCAGATTGTCCACGGGGTGCAGTCAAAATGGATCAAAGTGTTTCCGATGCTACTTTGCTTCAAACGTTTACTCGATGACCAGTGCTTTCACGCTAAGTCGACAAAGCCATCATTTTTATGAGCATTTATGTCTTCAGTTAGCGTTGTAGTAACGGTTTTGTCAAAGTCGTCGTCTGCTCGATAAACGACCCCTTTCTCAGTGTCATGCAGACAGATCGAAGTCCGGTGGAAACACTCGGTGTTACTCAAATTTGAAAATGGAAACACTCAGTGCCACTTTTTGAAAACGCTATGACCTGGGGGTGCTACTTTAGAAGCGGAATAGCACCAGGAACACCGCGTCCAGTTTGACTACACCCCGTGCTGTCACTCGCCCTGATCACCTGCCTGGTCCACAGAACTGCATGTACATCTGCAGCTCAGTGGCCTAGTCATTCCGGCCCAGTGGCGGTTGTTCGTCGTCGCTACACCCTGGCTATGATCCGTTGACGTCTTGATGGCCGACGTTTATGGTGCAGGAGGAACGTGGTGCACACAGTTCAGCGTCTGTCTCAGTGTTGAGCCTTGGGGCGGCAGGCGGTAGAGCTGTGTTGTGCCGCATTCCTGCCTGTGATCTGCCGAGTGTCAGCTATTCCTTGCCTGCACGCTGGGGCCTGGCGTGTGACTTGGGGGTCGGAATGCACGACACACGTTGACTCCTAGAGCCCGAACACCCCTGTCCCGCTATAAGACTTGTTAAAAAGAACAAACCTCTACACACCAGTAGGAGCCACTTCAAGCCACTGTTACACAAGGGCGTTGGCCTATCCGCTAGGCCCGAGACCGCTGCAGATAGTGTGATAGTGGCTTGAAGTGGCTCCTAGTGGTCTGAAGATTTCAAGTAAAATTGCGATTTTTACATGGGCTTGTAAGAGTTACACACACACACACACACACACACACACACACACACACACACGGAAAAAAACAACAACAACAACAACAAGGAACAAAAGCATAGATGTAGGAAGATATAAGTGATGTTGGTTTGGGACATCCGCGCGTGTAAATGTTCTACACGTGTAGCTAGGAAAACAGATCTCATGCACACCGCTCCAGAATACCTTTGTTTCCAGCGGTAGGCTATAACACCTCCAAAAACCACCCCTTCGCAATACTTCCTTCTAAAAGATGCGTTGACTCGACATTGTCTAAGATTACGAAGGAGAACTGAGCTGTGTTTTTGCAGACACCCGAATGTGTATTCTACGCACAAACTCAAAGAAATAATATAGGTGACCTCACTCGGCAAGCCCCGCGGCCAAAGCCTCGCCCATTTACTCTGCCATGTATTAGCAAAAATCAGTACGTCCTTCAAGCCATTGTATAGTAAAGAGGGTGATTTCAAGATGGAAGAGATTGACGCAATGGTCTTTTTTTCCTCAAATGACGTCAATGGACTTACTGCTTTCTTTCCATGTATCAGTCGCATCAAACTACAGGTGCTTCCCTCGTTGCAATGTCTGGCGTAAAGTGTGCCAGACTGTACCACGTGTTCTGCTCATTATGCCGCGGGGGACGCGATTGGCTGAATTTGAGGGGCTCGACCCTTTTGGTTGACAGGAGTGGAGCCGTCCATTTGCACACCGAAACATGAACATGCCAAAATACCACATACAAATAACAGACCTGTATAAAAACAGACACCATAAGCTTCAAAGTATTTTGACTTTGATATGAAGTTCCTGTGATGGTCTCTCATTCCCCATCCCGCACCCAAAAATGTTTTCAAATTTTTTGTTTTTATCTCGGAGACAACAACCTCAGCATCTGAAAGACTTACCTGTATACTGACTTCCTCCTTCCTTACACCTGGCGGACCATAACCGTTCGGCTTCGTTTGAGCAAATGCCCTCCAATTACCTTTTCAAAGATTTCAAGGTGACGTTCTCGTCTTAGTGTAGGCAGCCCCCTCGAGAGCAATTAGAACGTGGTTTTATTGCTGCAACTGCAGCTGCTGTGCAGGAGAGAACTATCAGTGAGTCTGGGATTGATAGCGACCGTTTGAGATCCGTATCTTTCTGGTGAGTTAGCGCTTGCTCGTAATTCAAGAACGCACGCGGCAGCTTAATTCTCCGGTATTTTTCGGTACTTAAAACGCTCGTTTGAGTCGATTTCCACCGTCACCTGGAAAAACGACCTAAGCGTTTGTCAGAGCCATGGCAGCTAGGCCTCTGGTATTTACGCACCTTGGAGTAGGTAGACCTCTATCGGTATCTGGTAAAACGGCCTAAGCGGCTATCAAGTCAGTGGCACTTAGGCCCTCTTTCCTCATGGCGATAAACTTAAAAAATGCGAAGGTTAGAAATTGGAAATTGGTTTCCAACAGACAGCATTTATTTTATAGGAAATCCTTTGACAGAGCTTGCTTCAAAAGCTTCAATAAAAATAAAAGTAAGTGCAGGGAACATGTAGGGAACAACTTTAGCTGACGACCTTATTGCACTGAAATGTCCCTCAGGGGCCCAAAGTGTACAGCTTTAAATGGAGCGTAACCGTCCTGTAGTCCGCAAGCAGAGACATAAGATCATGTCAAGTGTTACGTATGTCACTATCCGCAAGTGAGGGAGTTTTACTGCACTACCGTTCTTCGCGAGGGGTTGTGGTGTAATGCACATTCACGGATAATGTTGAAACTAGTGTTGCTCGCCACGTGAAAATAGTTACGATCAATGTCAGCTTGTCTTTTCTCCCTCTAATCCGAGATCGACAGTATGACTTTTTCAAGGACACAGTTGACAAGGTCATTGTTTTGGTGTTGCAGGCGACGTCCCGGACAAGCCATTGGTTGAGCCGCCCGGTCCTGTCCCTGACGACCGTCACGTGACCGGAAACTGCAAGGACGAGGACTCGGCCCAGCGCAGTAACTCCGGCAGTGCCAAGGTCATCAACCCCATCTACATCGCTGTGCCTGTGGCCGGAGTCTGCGTCCTGCTCGCGCTCATCATCTTCGCCATGTATCTCCTGAGACGACGCAACGACCACTACGACAGCTACCACCACTACCACGAGCACGTGCCGGCCCTGCCCCACGGGCACAAACAGGGCAGTGGGGGTGGGGGCGGGGGCCTTCCGCTCTACCACCACCACCATCACTGTGACTGCATCTGCAAGAAGAACTTGCCCCCTTGTGCTGGGAAGGTGAATAGGTGTACGGACAGCGAACGTTCCTCTTCGGGCAGTGAGACCAAGTTGTTCTTGCAAGCGTAACACCCAGGGCTTTGCCTGAGAGAGAGAGAGAGAGAGAGAGAGGAGTCCCTGTGGTACGTGAATTGTTAGACTGAAGCTGCCTAAGACAGATCCTGTACTCTGTTGACACGTGACTATGGCTGTTTCCCAGTGCATTACGTGCGAGACTTGCAGCATGGCATATAGTCGTCCGACGCAGTCATTCAGAGGCATCCATATGGAACTACAGGCATCTGATATGAGACACCGTGGGTCTGATCGGTTACACAATGTACTTGTTGGCCTTGTTTGCTTTGGACACAATATCAGCGTTTTGGGAAGAGATCTTGACAGGAACGTCGTGTGTTTAGTGCAAAAGTAACATGGCAAGAGACTGCAGCGGAGAAATTCACGTGTATTCAGTTGACTATGAGTATGAGTATGACATTTCTTGCAGACATTTGAGTCCTTGGTTGTCTCTTTTCTGCACAAGAACTCATAGGCAGAGTTGTCCAGTCTCATGATGTGGGGACTTGACGTTTTGTGTGTGAATGTTTGGTGTGTGTGTGTGTGTGTGTGTGTGTGTGTGTGTGTGTGTGTGTGTGTGTGTGTGTGTGTGTGTGTTGACTTCGTGTCAAACCGGACAGTCACTGAAGACTGCATGACCTTGACCTTGGGACCCAGTGCGGTTCTAAAGGTCACGATTTCGGCTCTACCTCCCAGAGACGTTTGAATCACTTCCAGTGCAGCCTGCTGCACGCGCTCAACACGTCTGCCATTGTTTCACTCAATCAGTCTCACGCTTAGCCATAACATTGTACACAGCCATATGTCGTGGAAATAAGTTGAAATAATCGGAAAACAAATGTCTTTTCTGTCTAGGTTTCGCTAACGATAGGTAGAGAACTGACAGTGCTTTGCACTTAACATTTTGATTTGTTGTGCGTCAATTCAAACGCAAAAAAATGTAGTTATTGCGTCGAAAAGGGAAGACTTGACACATTAGGTAATTTTAGAGCAGACAGACACCAAGAACTTGGGACACTGGGACACACAGATAATACAGAGTACCTCTGGATCATTGGATACAGCTGTGCTATAGAGTGATCTGTGTCTGTCTGCCCTGCAAGTAATCTCCCTTGGTTTGAGATGTACATTATCGCTGCGCATCTAAGTTGGTTGATGTAAAGTTTTACTTGACCGTTTGCCAGATGACGACACCAAATAATTTTCGTCTCGATTTGTGCCACATTGAAAACGTTTTCGGTTGCAGATTCGTTTGTTTCCCAGAATAATACCCAGAACAGGTGTCTCGTTTTTCTCTTGAATTAGTATGCAGAGACTAAAGAATTCAAGCTGTTATAAATGGGTTAAGTTGTCTTTTCTTTGTTGTGTTCTTTTGCGTCTGCACACAGACTCCTGCTGCGGAGAAGTAAGATGTGTATTTATTGTTGTACATAATGTCTGTTGTGAGAGATACAGGTATTGTGCCAATTTTATCGTGTTTTGACATTTAGCCCATGAAATTACAGCAGTGAGAGAACTCTGAAGAAAAGTGTTCAGTGGGGAACTAAGTGTGCTATGTGGGTAGTATGTGCTGGTAGCCACCACACAATATGTATGAGTATAAGATCTACAGGTGCTTCATTTGATTGAGTTATGTTGTGGAATCATTTCTGCAGAAAAGGTTTCGAACATTGCGATTGTGCTTCGTGAATCAAAATGGCTGTGGTGAAACATTTCATGATTTACTATGGACATGTCAAGAAATTGTGTATGTGTGTGTGTGTGTGTGTGTGTGTGTGTGTGTGTGTGTGTGTGTGTGTGTGTGTGTGTGTGTGTGCGCGCGCACGCGCGCGCGGAGAGAGAGAGAGGAGGGGGGAGAGAGAGATGTGTGTGTGTGTGTGTGTGTGTGTGTGTGTGTGTGTGTGTGTGTGTGTGTGTGTGTGTGTGTGTGAGAGAGAGAGAGAGAGAGAGAGAGTTTTTATACCAAAGAAAATACATGTAGAATTATGCATGTACACTGTTTCATGAAAGGGTGCGTGCACTTGTTGATAAAAATGATACGAGCCATATACTGTACAGTCATTGAGAGTGTAATATTTTACTTTGAAGCCATATTACCTGTATCTATGACGCGATGCAATGACGTGTTTGTTTAATGTCGTATGTTGTCAGTATTTGTGCGAACGTTTGATTTTCTGCGTATTTAAATTACGGTTGCTTATATGTACAGGAACATGGTTTCAAGAACACAGGATATGCGTGTGCTCGTGTTTTCATTCGTTTATGCATTCGTTCATATTCCGCCATTCGTTCATTCATTACGTTCACGGTACTTACGTAATCACATCACATTTACCATTACCTGCTCATCACATTAAATTTCATTCAGACGCATATGTACAATTTCATTTTTATGTATGCCCATAATTTCATCGTTTCTCGTTGGTGGCCGTTGTTCACTATGCTCATTTTCTTTCTTTCATTCACAACCCCCCTCCCCTCCTCCCCCCCCCCCCTCTTAGCCTTGTCACTTGGTTGTACAACGTATTTTTTGTGGTCAATATGGAACGATTCACATACACGATACACAAACACTCTTTGGTTTGCCTTTGTATCATGTTCTGTACTATATATGGTCATTGCGATTTCAAGGGTTTTTTTTTCTTCAAAATGTGTATTACTGATGTTCAGATTCGGTGTTCAAAACAGAGACTGAAAAATACATTTAAGAAATATTGTTTGTTTCTTCGCTGTTTGTGTCTTGAGCTTCTAAGTCTGTTGACTGGTTGGTTGGTTGGTTGGTTGGTCCCTCCGTCTTATCGCGATAATGACGTACAGAAAACAACTGACGTGTGCATTCAGAACTGTTCCGTGGTGAAACAAACAAGGGTGGGGTGGGTGTTTGTGAGTCTAACGTCCTTTTCCAACACGTAAGGGTGATATCAAAGACAGGGGAACAGGAGTAAAGGCCAGCACAAATATTTGGCCCAAGCCGGGATTCGAACTCACGACCCGAGCATTGAAAGTCCAATGCTCTATCATTCGTGGAACAAACAAGACCATCTGAGGTCTTTTTTTTTCAGATGCAGATTAACTCACATTCGAGTACGCCCAGAAAATAGCAGCGTGCGGGAGGTCCTACCAAACTTTGTGTCTCCGTCCCTTCAGTGTTCTTCGTCTGCGTTCCATGGAAGTGAGGGCAAGACATGAAGACTGCAGGTTATGCTCTGGGGTTTGCGGAGCTGTTTCACAAGGACAGAGTGAGGTGTGTGAAAGCCGTCGGGCGACTACTGCTGCTACTAATACTACTACTTCTGCTGCTGCTGCTAACGGGTATTATAACACAGGCGCTTTTCCCTGTCTCTCGAACTGATGCCAACACGCATACTCACGTGAATCACACGTAACGGACATCAACACACAGCGAGGTGTGTGGAAGCCGATGGTCTCCAACTACTGCTGCTGCTACTGCTAGCGGGTATTACACAGGCGGTTTTCCCAGTCTCTCGAACTGAACCCAATACGCATACTCACATGAATCACACGCATTCTCTCACAAATGGGACATCAACACATAAAAAACACTTGTAGCGAAGAGTCAGCTCAGCAATTCACTAAATACCTGTCTCTCCCTCTTTCTCTGTATGCGTGCGTGCATGCCTGTGTGTGTGTGTGTGTGTGTGTGTGTGTAAGCCCGACATGAGCGTCAGTCAAGCGATACAACGAATTATACATGACGAAACAATCAGGGACTTCAATCACGCACTACTGACTGTCGGGAGGGGGTGGGGGACTGGGGCAGGAGGTAAGGGAGTGTATTTGTGTCCAGTTTGCGTGAGGAACAGACATAATTTACACCAGCAACAAACGCGCATTCCTGATGAGGCTTTATACTTGATTTCCTCCAAGACTGGAACCGGTGTATGCATCCGTCGAGTTTGCTTGAATACACGCCATGTAGCAATCAGTGAAGAACAATTCAGTTGAATATTTTGAAATACCACAGTCCACTTGAAAGCAAAGAAATGTTTCAAAACTGAAAACAAAGTGGGTGAATACACCAGGGAAAAGGGAAAAGACGAACTGTTTGTTCAAGGTGAATAAAAACTGTTTAAACCGAACCAGAAAAAAAATACCCGACAAAATGAGCGCCTTTGCCAAATGCATTCATACTGACTTTGTTGAAAGATGGCTTGGTGTGGGTCTTTTTGTTGAGGATGGGAACTCCTCGGAGACAACATCAGCAAGAACGAGAACAAGTTAAGGAAGAGGGGGAAGAAGAACAAGTTAAGGAAGAGGGGGAAGAAGAACAAGTTAAGGAAGAGGGGGAAGAAGAACAAGTTAAGGAAGAGGGGGAAGAGGGTGGGGGTGGGTGTTTGGGGGTTTAACGTCATTTTCCACCACATAGGGTGATATCAAAGACGGGGCAACGATGAAAAAGCCAGCACAAATATTTGGCCCCAGCGGGGATCGAACTCACGACCCGAGCATTAGAAGTCCAACACTCTACCATTCGACCACCCCGGCTCCCCGAAGAGGGGGAAGAAGAACAAGTTAAGGAAGAGGGGGAAGAAGAACAAGTTAAGGAAGAGGGGGAAGAAGAACAAGTTAAGGAAGAGGGGGAAGAAGAACAAGTTAAGGAAGAGGGGGAAGAAGAACAAGTTAAGGAAGAGGGGGAAGAAGAACAAGTTAAGGAAGAGGGGGAAGAAGAACAAGTTAAGGAAGAGGGGGAAGAAGAACAAGTTAAGGAAGAGGGGGAAGAAGAACAAGTTAAGGAAGAGGGGGAAGAAGAACAAGTTAAGGAAGAGGGGGAAGAAGAACAAGTTAAGGAAGAGGGGGAAGAAGAACAAGTTAAGGAAGAGGGGGAAGAAGAAAGAAGGAAAAACAAAAAGAAGAAGGAAGAAGAAGGAGAAGCAAAAAGATGATGGTGATGATGATGATGATGAACAACACCAACAACAACTAAATCAAATGTGGACGTTAAAAAAACCGGGTTCATCAAACAAACAAAACAATTTTCATATTAAAATTTACTCGGCTTTATCAGTCGTTAAAACCAAAACAAAAATCAAAACAACAACACTGATCTGCTCCGAACTGCTAGCTTAATTGCACTGGTTTGACTCGTATCGCTGACAAGCAATTTGAGACACAGGAGGAAACACACACACACACACACACACACACACAAGGCGGGGTAGGTTGCAGGAACATTGGAGTAATTATCCTCCCCCCCCACCTCCCTTCCCCAAGCCCCACACCCGGATCTGTGTAGCACCCGGGCCTCTTCCATCACTGACACCCCCTACCCCACCACACCCCTCCCCTGCCCGTCCTCCGGGCGTAGTGTAGGAGCGCGGGCCCAGATTGAGCAGTACATATCGGCGTCAGTGGTTCGATCCGTCACGTGAATTAGGCGGTCACTGGCGGCCACATGCGGCCTGATGGCGCCTTGCTCCAACACGAGCTAAAACTGTCGTGTGCAATCTTGAAATTCACGACGATTCTGAGCGTTATGTTACGATTCAGAACTCTCATGACAACAACGACGACAACAACAACAACAACAACAACAACAACAACAACAACAACAACAACAACAAAGAATAAAACCCTGAAAAACATCCAATTCAGTGTTTTTTTCAAAGTCATGAGAGCTCAGAATCGTAACATAACGCTCAGTGATTTCAACATTTTGGATTTATTGAAGCCATCTTCGGGGCCAGTGCTAGATGTAGCTCTGAATATCGACAGAAAAATCAATTGTTCCATATCCATTTCATTTAAAAAATTACATTTTCATTTATGTTCAAGTTCTTTTCTAGTTTAATTGTGTTTAGTCTTAGTGTGTAATGAAATCTTACTTGACCATTCAGTTTAAATAAAAGTGACGTCTGTTAATTCAATTTTAAATCGCCAGTGAGACGATGTCAATATTTTTAGCCGTTGAATATTGCAGTAACTGACAAGGAAAAGTTCAACCTGAAATTGGAACTGGTCGTTATTTCCTATGGCTGCAGATTCACTGGAACAAAAGTGAAAATACCGTGCGATCTCAGGAATGAAACTGTCTGGCCGATATGCACTTACTGGTCCGAGCTGAACTCAATTCCCACCAAGCAAGTTTGGGGTTGTGCATCAGTGGCCTCTGTATTAAAAAAAGTCACAATTAATTTAAGTCTGCATGGATATAAATTTGGCTTTGTGAGAGTGTTGCACTTTCAGTGATTATACTTGTGTTTGCTGCAGTAAGAGCCGTCAAAGAACCGTTGATGACACAAGGCCAAGCCCGAAAAAGAGTCCAAAACGTGGAATACTCGTGTGCGGTACGGAACCGTGTTAAAATGGAACAAAAAATGTACCACAACACGCCGTAGGATTTCGGAATGTGGATAGATTTTAACATTGCAGACGACACAGCCACATCATTCCCGCCATTGCCCGCCGCCCGGCCCGCCACCTACTTCATCCAATCTCCCGCCGCACCAAATCCAATCTCCAAACGTCTCCACCGCGGGACACAGCGGCCCCGAGCAGGTGACCAACTCTCAAAAACATAAGGTCGCATAACCAAGAGAAAGCAAACACCGCTTTCCTTGGTGCGTACTCGTTTTGAGGTTAAGCCGGATGTTTTGGTGAGTAGGTCTGCACTAACTAGCGGTCCTTACGCTTGACGCCACACGGGATATGTTTTTGTCCGAACAATTTGAACATCGAATGTGACTCAAATACGGGTCGGAAAAACACGAGAAACACGGAAAAACGCAGTGTGCGGTCGTGTTTGATGTTTGTTCGAACTAGAATGTCTTCCCGGCGTGTGACATCAGTCGTAATGTCGACGGTTCCGTTGGTTTGTTGCAAACACATGATCATGGGAGCCTGATCCCAGATGCTTCAGTAAAGAAACATGATCACGTGTGACAGCCGAGACCTTATAGGTTAACCAGGCCTTCAATCCGCTGGAATCAAGGAACCCAGCGTAATTTTTAGGGGCCACTGAACTGACTTATCCGCGTCCGCCCCCCCCCACCCCCCAAACAAAACAAACAATAAAAAAAAAACAACAACAACAAAAAAACCCAAACAAATAAATAAATAAATTTAAAAAATGAAATAAAATTTTAAAATAGAAAGAAAAAGAAGACAAATAAATAAATAACATAAAAATGGCGGTGACCGCACTGTCCACTCCTGAGGCTGTGTTTGGCCGCGAGAGCTCTGTATGTCTGAACCCGAACTGGCAAATCAGCAGACCATCACCGGTTAGTCTTCCTCTCAGACTTCATACAGTTCTTCCCAATACCCGTCATCGTCGGCGCCATCTCTGCAGGCAGCGATCTCCGGGGTTACATTTGTCCATAAAACTGATACTGTCTACTGCAGAACATTTCTCTGCAGCCATCAATAAAAACAGAATGCAATCATGCGAGTCTGGCGCCAGAAAGAATTGGTTCTGTCCGCTTCCCATAGTATGTGCCCTTGTTAGTAATCTGGAGTTAGTTTTGCAAGAAATAAAGAAATACGCTGCAATCAGATTTGTAGTCGTAATGTTCTTCGTCTACGTTTACGCTGTTTCAACAGAACTTGCTTGTAAAGTTAGGGTTACTGCGTATGTTCTTCAAAAAAGCTGTATTCAATTAAAAAAAAAGTTTTTCGCTTGCAATATAATTTTGTTAAAAAAGAAAAAAAAGTGGAAAGTAAAAATGAGAAATAAAGATTAAAACAAAGGGAAGATGAGGAAGGAAGGAAGCCCCCCCCCCAAAAAAAAACACACGCACACACACACACACACACACACACACACACACACACACACACACACACACACACACACACACACACACACACTTGTTCTTAGTAATCTTCTTACCTATTTACTACTGATAGTTTGCTCCTGGCTATCACAGACGTTCCCTGTTGGAGACCAATAATTATATATATAGTGTCCTCTGACTCCAATAGCGACAACTTTCTTTTCGTTATTCTCTACTAAACTGTCTCCGTTCATTCATTTACACATAAAGTGTCTGTTCCTCCTTAATAGAAGACCACAAATCATTCGTCGAAACTGATCGAACACCCAGAAGGAAAAAAAAAATCACTTTTTACCATGGGAAGTCAGTCTCCCATAGCCTAAGCTTAAAATCCTAAACTAAGAATACAAATGTTTATAATGTTTAGCGAGTAAAAATCTCTAGAAGGACTAGATATATATCTTCATTCTTGAATAAATGCGCATAAATAACGAACCGCGTGGTAAACACCACAAATCAAACGTCAAGAATAATCTTACTTACTTACTTAGGCCCCTGGCTCCACGTGGAGCATAGGCCATCGACAACCCTTCGCCATCGCACTCTGTTCTGGGCTATTCTTGCCACTCCAGTCCAGTTGGTCCCCTGCTTATATAACTCTGCCTCAGTGTCCCGCCTCCAGCTGTTGCGAGGCCGGCCTCTCTTCCTTTTCCCCTGTGGGTTCCATGTCAGGGCTTGGCGTGTGGTGCTGGATGCTGGCTTCCTGAGGGTGTGTCCAATCCAGCCCCACTTCCTCCGCAGGATCTGCTTGGCCGCTGGTTCCTGCCCTGCTCGCTCCCACAGCTCTTCGTTCCGGATTCAAGAATAATCATTCCCCTTGAAAATTTATCTCACCGCCTAGATCAATTTAAACCAAGTCATTAAAAATCTACATGAGTAAGCCGAACACCCAGTCATACTCCAGGCGATTATCGTAAACGTAATGATATGATCGCAGCCTAGATCTTTGTTGTTAGCCATTAAAAATCCCGAACCGTTACGCCCTCTGGTGGGGGACGGCCGTCTGCAACGCCACCCATAATGGTGTCGCCGCCGACAAGATGGCGGGGCCTGGAACATATGGCCGCCAAGGTATGGGCCATTAATATTCAATAGCATGCAGTCTTGTCCTGTCTCAAATCAAAGTTTATGTCGGTAGTGGAGACTCGGGTCTGCATGTATATTTCATAACCACTAGCTCGGCTGCATAGGCGGACACGACGCAGACCAGGAAGGTTTTTGATTTTTTTTTTTTAAACCGGCCCAGTGTGTGTGTGTGTGTGTGTGTGTGCTTGTCACGTTCATCGTGTTTCCCCTTCAACAAAACCTCTGACAAGCAGCATTATGTGAGCAGACCAACTGGAGTGGGCCTAGAGCGGAGTTCGACGCATCATCGTGGCGGTTTGGGTGGATCCCTTGTCTGGGTGTTGTACAAAACACAGAAGGTTCTTGGAAAACCAAAGCCCCCCACCCCCTCCTCCTTTCTCGTGCCCGCTCTGGCTCTCCCAAGAAATGTGGACTGCCAAGCTGGTAGGCTGTCAGTGCAATGACCCCAAGTTCAATTCAGTCCCCCCCCCCCCCCGCCCCCAACATTGCCCTATCTTTGTTACATGCACCACTCTTGCATAATGGAAAGAACACTGCACCCTCAACTAACAACAAAAACAACAAAACTAAACAGCAAACAAAACAAAAACAACAATTAATAAAAAAACAAAACAAACACCCAACAACATCAACAAAATACGAACAAACAAAAGAACAACAAACATTCTCCCCTCCCCACCACCCCCTACCCCCCGAATCACACAACCAGTGTCCGCCTCTGTCTGGTGCGGCGCCGGTGTTGTTGGACCTCACGGTGTGCGACGGCAGCGACGCCCGACAGAATAAATTAGAGAACACAGAGCCCCGCGTTACGGAGACTGAAGCTATAATCGTAAAAATTAACTATCAACGCGGGCGTCATTATAGGTTAGTTTGTTTTTTTCCTGCTTGAGCAGCAAATTTCATTTCTTGACACCTCCTCCCCCCCCCCCCCCGCCGGATTTGACCCACCACCTACCCTCCGTAATAACCGGGCCGTGCGTGACAACTCTTTGTGAGAATGGTGTTTTTATTCATGCAAGTTCGTCACGTGCTGGTGGATTTGTACTGTCCTCTTGGTTTGCTTTTCATTTCTCTCACGCCAGGCTCCGCAACAAAAGCTCTGTCAACAGAACCAAAGCTACAAATCCCCATGACATAAGTCGTGCTAGTGTCCAAGATGACCCTTGGGATCTTTTACTGTTACCCCTGCACACGTCAAAAACATAAACACGGTCGTGGGAATCGCCGATCGCGAGCTACTACTTGAACGACACCAGACGACAATACCATCCCACTGAAAACCTAGTCATTTTCCTGTAGAATAGTCGCACAAAACGACTCACCTTTAGGTTTATTTTACTCATTTTACTTCATGTACCACTGAAACAGTCGTATGGTTTCAATTTATCATGTGGGAACTTGCACTGTAGCCCATTTCGGAGGAAGAAATCCAAACTCTCCCGCCACACAAACGTCGTAACAATGAGGAAGGGAAGTTATTCCAATGGTCCCGTTCAACGAGGTCGGAGGAGTTCTCGCCCATCGGCGGAAGGGAAATAACCCCAGAGGTGTGTTATTAATAAGGGCACAAGAGTTATCTCAGATTCTAACGGTTTTCAAAGACAACTCCTGCGGCCTTGTCTTTTGGAAAGGTATCGTCGTGTTGTTTCCCTTGAACAAAGTGGCAATAACCCCTGAGACCTTGTCCATCAAGGCGTCGGAGTAGTGTTTTCTTAGGTCATCTTCATCATGGCTGACTGTGCCGTGTAAGTGTAAGTGGCGGGAGGATTTGAAAGGCTTAAGCGAGACCTAGACATAAAACTGAAATGCTCACGTTCATGAAAACGTTTGCTGGGTCACAGGTATGTGGATTATTCCGGCTTTAGATTCTTGGAGTTCCCTTACGATTCAAGAGAAGAAGAGGAAGAAATTTTCACTGAACAGCCAGAACTTGATGATTGAAGTTGGTCGACATTGGCATTGTCATGATGTCCCTCTCCTGTAATCGAGGGTCATGTATCCAGCCATAGGGAAACAAATCAACACAATTTCTCTGTGGTGGCTGGACCAGTATTTATATAATGAGAATAAGAATCGTGTACGAACTGATACATTTCTGGAAATATCTTTTCAGGTATGTTCATTATTTAGTTATGATATACAAGTGGAGTCACAACTAATTCGCCATCACAGCCTGGTCAGCCATTTTCACAGCGACCCGGCCTGTCGGACCCGGCACTAAAGAAATACGATTCTGAGACACTGGATCAGTTGCAGGGGCTGCTGTGAAAGACCTAAAACAAAGACCAAAACCAGAAAAACAGCCCCCCCCCCCCCCAAAAAAAAAAAAAAACCAACAAAAAAAAAAACCAACAAAAAACAAAAACAAAACCAACCAAAAAAAACAAAAAACAAACATTAACAACAAACAAAACAAAACAACAAGAAAACAACAAAAAAATAAACACCAATGATTGCCAACCTGACTTGATTTAGGTTGTACAGTACTCCTCGCTTAACGTCACTACCGTTTAAGGTCACACCTCTGATAAGATCAATCAGGTTGTTGGTCCCGGCCAAAAGCCTTCTTTGTACCATTTAGAATTCCTCGCTTAGCGTCACCTCGGATAAGGGAAAACCTCGGATTACGTCACCCCCGTTTTGGTTCCCAAATGGAGAAGACTACCGCTTAAGATGAAATCCATGTGATGAGAGTGGCTTCCCTTGGAAACAACACCCGGATTTGCACTGCGATGTGAAGACGAAACAGACGAATTTTTATTTTTATTCCATGAGATGATACCCAAAGACTGAAAATGGAAACTGGAAGGGGGGGGGGGGGGGGGGGGGGCTTGTTTTTGATGAACTGACGATAAAGATAGTTTACCGCAGATGAGTATACTTAAAAAAGATTTCTTATTTCGTTCAGGGTCCTTTCAGATCTAGAAATTGGTACAATCTTTGTGAAAGATAAGAGCTGCAATGCAGGGAGCAATGTGGCGATATGATGGTGGTGGTGGTGATACTTATGTTGTTAGAGAGGGAGGGGGGGGGGGAGCGAGAGACCTGGTTAATTTCTAGGCTTAGTCGGAAGGCAAGTTGAAGTACTTTTGCAGGTCACGAAACATCAGTGCAACCATCCCTCAACCACGTAACAGGGGCAAGATGTTTGGAGGGGGCTTGACATCAGCGGCTGGGGGGGGGGGGGGGGGAGTGATCCACAGGGTTCGGAAAAAAATTAAAAAGGGGAGGGGGGGTATATGCATTGGCGTTCGTTTGTGCTTGCGTGCGCGCGCGCGTGCGCGCGTGCGTGCGTGTGTGTGTGTGTGTGTGTGTGTGTGTGTGTGTGTGTGTAGAATTACATATTTTGGCGGAAAGTCTTTCGGTCTAAAATGTGAAAAATGACATAATCGCCAAATATTGAGCTCCTCGGATAAGATCAAGTTTTTAACTGGTAGTTGATCTTATCAGAGGACTGTTTAGCGTGCCCCTCGGATAAGATCAAAAAAAATTTTGGTCCCGTGGGGGGTCACCTTAAGCGAGGAGTACTGTACATGCTGTACATTTACATTCTGATGAAGGCAACGTGATTGCCGAAATATCAGCAAAGGGTGTTTTTTGTTATTGTCTTTTTAAAATGATTGTCTTGACTTAAAACTTTGTCAAAACCAAACAACAAATAGTTCTTCTTTCTTTTTGTAATGAAAATAATAAATGAGAATAATGAAATAAAAGAAAAGAAACCCAAACCTACAAAGTTTGATTTTGATAGCCTGCACCAAGAGCTGCCGATATAAGAATTGGAACTGAAAGGGGAAACTGAAATCTAGATCAGACATTCTTCCATTGTGCCATTGTGTTTCACTCTCAGTAGTTACTAGTTACACATTTACCTCATGCTGGTAAGCGCCTGTTTTCAGTGTTTGACCTGAAATTCAATATAAATATCGCCAAGTTTACAGTTTGTTGTTTTCATGAACGCATTAATCATTTCAAAGTGTGTGAGGTGTTCATGTACATCAACAGAGAGAGAGAATTGTGTACATTTGTAGTTTTATGCAATTTGGAACTGCAGTCAAGTTGATTAAGTTAGGATATTTTAGGGTGCTATGTATGAGTAAGTGTATGTTTTAGTTATCGTCCTTTACTGAAAAATCTGTGCCAATACATTTCAATTATAGTTTCAAATATTTTGTCCTATAGTCAGATGTGATTGTGTGTTAAATTTGTCTAGAACATGGACTGGTGCACCATTTGAAATCAAATGTGTGTTTCCTGCCTCTGTTGTTTCACATTACAGTTTTGTGTCCGGTTTCTATCAGTAACGGCTGTAGACCTTTTAGAAGGTGGACTAAGCGACAATGATCTGAGGTGTGAAGCTTGCAAATTACACACAGTATATTTAAGTCTGGAACGACATCCACTCCACATGCATCACAGTGAACACATCCACTCCACATGCATCACAGTGAACACACCCACTCCACATGCATCACAGTGAACACACCCACTCCACATGCATCACAGTGAACACACCCACTCCACATGCATCACAGTGAACACACCCAAACAAAAGTTTCCATTCATTTTATTCTGCTTGTTACTGCTGTACACTGCTCTTTTTGTGATTCACAAGGTACATGGATAACAATATATACAGTACATGTACATACATGCAGTAAGACACAAGTACAATAATATTGCTGCAAAACAGCCCCCCCCCCCTCCCCCCAATTGGAATTTTAAGACATTATTAAATTTATAATTATAAGGCAAGTCTCTAGTTTATGTCAAGGCACGAGTCATGTCCACTGTATTACTGTGCTGATGGTGATGGTGGTATCCGCGTACGCCGTTCTCTCTCCATGTCCAGAGCACGGTTCAGGATTTGTGGTGTGCACTCACTCTGACAATGACTCAGAGTCAGCAACCTGTTGCAAAGCACAGAAAATTCATTCACTATTCACTAGTGCAAAATCCATCAGTTTTACTGTACACTTAATGACAAACCAAACTTAAAGTCTTGTACACTGCCAGGGTTGCTGATGATAAAAGTGAGACTGTACTTCAATTCTTTAGACAGAAAGATGAAGCTTGGAAACATCCAGACATACTGAACAAGGCAGGTGGGCTTTAAATTCTTTGTGCCTTACCTGACAAGGGACAGCAGCCTGTGGAAGTCATTCACACTCATCGATGATGGGTTGTCTTTCCTGGCAATGACAAACTCCTCTTGGAGTGCCTGCAATATTGTAACAAATAAACTGACATGCGCTTGAAAAGCTGCAATAGTAAGTATAAACCAGACACTAGTGACAAAAAGCAAGAGCAGCGAATATGAAAGTTTCAATAGGTCAGGCAAGCTGGAAACACTATGAGGAAACAAGTCCCCCGAAATGTGGGAGCCCACAATGGAAACTAGATGTTTTGTGACTGACTGAACACGTGACAGACTTAAGCATGCTTGGGGGTGAGCGGTGGACCAATAGGAAGCATGTCGGACTTAGCGGCTGCACCAGAGAATGGCTGTCACGGCAATGAAGTGTGGGTTCGAGCCCAGGTTGAGCTTGTGATATGTGATAGCAGTTTTTCCTGGCTACCGGGCTGCTCATGGGGGGTTTCTCTGTAGGTTGTCTGGCTTTCCTCATCAGCAAAGTTGAAAAATAGGATAGGTACTGGGCAGTGCTGCACTGATGCGATGCGCTTTCCCTGGAGGAAGCAGCCTGAATTTCCCAAAATGGATGATAAAGCTGTAAATATTATAGGAAAAAACAAACAACAGACTAACATTTTTTTAAAACACAAAATTGTATGGGTTTGGACGTTGATAACCGGAGCATTAAACTGCACATCACACACATCTCTATTTCACACTCTGAAACTTGTAAAAACAATGTACATACTTCCTGAATGTCCGAACTGACAGTATACTCTGTGTGTCGACAAAGTGTGAGGAACGCTCTCAGTCGCTGAAGCAAGTCGCCTGTCACTCTCGAGTCAAGCTGCTGCATGTGTTGTTGGAGGTCAGAGGGCACTGACTGTGGTCGTAATGGGATGTGAACATCTTTCTGCAATTTGAACAAGTAATTTTAAAGATAATTTATTTTCAATTTTAAACAGAATCATGACAAAGGAGGAACCAAGCTCGGGGAGGCTCAAGAGAAGCAGCTTTATCAGTGACACCAGACTGCTGCAGAGAAGACTCCAAGAACGCCTGCCAAGAGAAGTCGAGCCTGCACGTCCGGGTAGTGACCCCCCACCATGGATCAACAAGCTGTGTGACGTCACCATCCACACCACCGTGCCTCACCTCACCACAAAGGATGACCACAGCGACGTGAGCAAGAGAGCCCTGACCCTTGCCATGCTAGAGGAAAGATACCCCCAGGAAGCATGGATCCGGGCGTACACAGATGGGTCAGCCACCAACGCCGTGAGGAGGGGAGGTGCCGGGGTGTACATACACTACCCAAACGGACAACGACAAGCCAAGGCAGTCCCAACAGGCCTTCACTGCACAAACTATCGAGCTGAAGTCGAGGCCCTTGTCCAAGCAGCAACCACCATCAAGGAAACAGCACAAGCCAACAGCCAGGTTGTCTTCCTGACAGACGCCAAGTCAGTGCTGGAGGCAGCTAGCGCCAACAAGCTGCCACGCCTGCAGGAAACTCTACACGACATCACCTGCACCAGACTGGTACTACAGTGGATCCCCTCACACTGTGGTATCCGAGGGAACGATGAAGCAGACAGAATGGCCAAGCTGGGATCAGACAAAGAGCAGACAGAAAACAGCGTCAACCTCACAGAGATGAACACCATCATCAAAACTCTGTTCAGAACACCACAGCCCAGAGACAGCTACCACCAGCTGACCAGGCAGGAACAGGTCATCATATTCCGCCTGAGGACCGGGCACAACAGGCTGAACTGCCATATGAATAAGCGCCTCAAGCTCGTGCCATCCCCTCGCTGCCCCTGTGGAGAAGCTGACCAGACAGCAGAACACGTGCTCCAGGAGTGCAGGGACCTCCGGTCTCTGAGGGCGAGGACCTGGCCCAAACCACGGGACCTGTGGGAGAAGCTGCATGGGCCAGTGGAGGTGCTACGGGAGACCATCCATTTCATGACTGATTCCGGACTCCAAGTGTAAAAGGCGAACGAGAAGAAGAAGAAGAAGATGACAAAGGAGAAAATCGCCAGTAGCATGGAGTTTTGGTAAAACTCCCTTTCAACAATAGCTCAGGAGAATTCAAGGTTGTGTGTAATCCAGAGCTTTTTCAAAATAGAGTTACACTAAAATCCTGCAATGTTGCACATTAGCGCCTGCACCATAACCATTAGGAGTAGTAAACTTTGCACGGGGTGTTCACACTCCAGTCACAAATCCTGTATATAAGGCAAAACTACAACCAAAAGAGTTTTTGGAACTTGAAGAAATCAACAGTATTATTTTAGTATGGTAAAGACAGCAATCACAAGCAGGACAGTTTTATACAACTCTAGCTCATGAACTTAGTCGTACAATACTAACAACATATTTCATATTCAAGAATGATGTAAACCTTACACATACAACCTCCTCTAGAACATGCACATTCACAGAGAGCACTTACAGGGAGGAAGGATTCTCCTTCTGACACGACCAGCACAACAAGGTCAGCGACAAAGTCTTGTGTGTGGAAACCAAAATCATACGTGACTTTCTGCCACTGAATTGCGTTTCCCAAGGCTGTCACGTTCTTCACACCTGCAGACAGATGTTGAAAGTTATTCAAGAAAGCCAAGACAACAAAACACAAGGCTAAAGAAAAGGCCAGGAAAATTCAAATGGGTGTTTGACGGTGGGGGACGCCTTGGTTATGTGGACACGGTTGTACTAAGAAAAAATTGGGATTAAATTACATCTGAGAGTGGGGTGGGGTCAAGCTAGGTACCCTAGTTGGGAAAATATTACGCCTGAGCAGACTGCAACAGGCACTTCCAGCTCAGAATGAAGCATCAAGCCAAATTTGGAGTTGTCAGGAAGAGTTGAGCCCATGGTCATAATCCAGCATGTTCAGTGCAGAGTGCAGTTTGGCAGCATTTGACAAAGCAGTAGGGTTTTGCCTCCTGACTAGTTTCACCCCAAACAAGACAAAGGACAGAAGTGCCACGATAAGCCATATGAACCCAAGCATACCTTGTGTGTCCAGCCTGCCTGTGTCGAGTGCCGTTTCGTCCAGCGTGAGGTGAGTCCCTGCGGACAGTTGGAGCTGCCCGCTGCGCAGTCGGTTTGCATCATAGTCCTTGTGTGGTGACAGACGCAGGCTGTTCATGTTGTGCAGAGACAAAGGCAGCAGATGGCTCTGGAAGAAAAAGTAACAAAAACAACTCCTGAAATCAATTTCTCAACAACATGCAACTTGTAAGTTTGTATTTATCTATCCTTATTACTTCCAAACCCCATCAGTCGTAAAGTATCATCATAAGAAGTAATAACAGTCTTCTTCCGAACACAACGCCCTATAAATACGAATGAAAACTAAACACTGGGATCGTGTGTACAACATTCTTGTCTGAGCATCTATGGTAGCTTCAGGTTCAAAAAACAATGTCACCGTTTTTGGGGGTCTGGAGCGTGTGTTCACAGGCTGTTTGCTACTAGGATATTATTTCTTCACTGGAAGGGATTAGGCAGTGAGAGACTGTGGGCGGGGCACCCGAGTCTTTGCATTCACTGTGTACCTGTGTGGTGAGAGAGGCGATCAACTGATGTACAAGAGGAGCTAGACCAGCAGCAGCCAGAGGTCCACTGAGGTTCAGTGCCAGTTTCCCTAGGGGCATCACGTCAGCCCTTGCATACCTGTACACACACACAAATATGCAGAAACTTGAAGACCACAAAGCACTACAGCATCTGCCATTATGTCCACACACACACACACACACATGCGCTCCCGCCAAAAAGAATGCAGCAGCATAGTGTGCATGTAAAGTGTGTATGACGCCGATTTTGTTACGTCACTGTGTACATGAAAGTGGGTACCGTCTGAAGAAACGTGTCACAATCTTGTTTTACACAGCGAAATCTGCCCCATCCCAAATAGTTGTTTTTCCTATACAGGAACAACTCCAGAATACACATTTCTTGCTTGTTTTTTTAGATCATACATATATGTTATATAATCACATCAACTGCAGAGTGGCAACACTCACACACTTGACACCAAGTGACACAGAAGGTACTCAGCAGCCAGGGCGTCGCCACAGAGTGTGTGTTCCAGGACTGACAACAACTCTTTCCGTAACTGATCTGCTTCACTCCTCAAAGCTGTCACAGCTGGGGAAAGACATGTATTAATAATACATAAATGGATGGAAAGGAAAAAATTGAAACCAGGCTGAGAAAGTGAAGTGTAACATTTACTAACACCAGGCCTTAAACTGGTCCATGATCCCATAGAAAAAAGTGCATTGCACTTATTGATGAAGTGCTAAAGAGTGTGTCTGCAAATCGACATTTTAAACAAGGGGTGCCCAGGGGCATGAACCCCCCCCCCCCCTCCCCCCCGGAATTTTCTTAAAAATCAGCAATTTCTTAAAATCTCTTTAATTTGGGGAGGAGTAAATTTTACCCAAAGGTGGAAATCCGCCAAAAGGCGGGAGATTTTGAGCCCCGTGACACTCCTCTCAAGGGTGTTACTGTAATTCTATTGACAATGTTACTGGTCAGCACTACTTCATTGACAAATGCCACCAGCCTTGTATGCTTACCATTACAATTCTTTACACACACACAGAGCCACTGAAACAGAAGGAAGTTGAAGTGAGCACTATAGCAAACTAAAAGGCACCAGAACTGAAAGCAACTCACCTGTTTGATCAGGGGTCAGGTCCCTCGGCAACAGTGGGTTATTGTGTACAAGTTTTCTGATAAGCACTGCATGCAGGCGAGGAACCAGTGATGGCGGAGGTGTATGTGCCTCACGCTCAGCTGCAGTTGATGCATCAGACATCCTGAGGAAAACACACATAAACAGCTTTAAAGTTAAAATATTTTACAAGGAGCGTACATACACACACAATCCTGCCAAGAAAAGAAATTACAATCATAATAATTTACAGAACACACAAAGCAACATTCTTCAATAATAATAATAATAAAATCATACTTATATATGTAGCAAGTGACTCAATGCATGTACTGCACTCATACCAACAAATATGCAACACACACACACACCCAGCAGCATAATCAAGAGGAAGTAAATGGACCTAGTTGAAAGCCAGCCAGATCAGATACGTTCTCTGCTCTTTAGAGTAATTCACCACACAAAATACAGAAAATGTCTCCTTGTCGATCCAAGTTAATCTGACCAATGCCATGGATCAAAATAAGCCACTCCACTGATCATGAAATGCTGAATATCTGCAAGCTTTGTCATACTCATGAGTCATAGCAAAGACACCTTTTTTCTGTTTAAAGGACATGTAAAAAACCCTACCCTTCTTCCTCCTGATCAAACTGAACCATGGCTGGATCCACTGACAGCACACCAACCACCTCAAGCACATCATTCACTTTCAGGTCTCCGTCTTCCTCATACACCTGACAGACAGACAACGTGCACTCACTTTGCATGGGCAAATTGATGAACTTATTGTCACAGGCAATCAGTGTTCATCAACTGGCACTACACTGAACAGGTTTAAAAACTCCAGTATTCTTGTTATTACTTCATGTAGATAAGAGAAAAACCATACAACTGGGGAAAATGGGATTTTTTTTTTTTTTAAGCTTAAGTTGGAAATCCCCCCAAATGTGGAAGATTTTAAGCCCTGTCACTGAAAACTGTGAGTGGCAGAAAAAAAATTACCTTGACAAGACATGCTGGTCCCCCCTCACCAGGCAAAGGAAAATTCAAGTCTGGCAGTTTGTTTCCTTCACCTGCACATCAGTGGGAAATAATTAATAAAAAAATTTCTTAATATCAAAGTTTGGAAACTGTAATCTCCAAAACCAAACCAAACCAACAAAAAACTGCATCTGATTATTTTTATGTTACCAGTAGAAACACTGGATTGATTGGATAGTGGCTCCAAAACAGACCTACAGGAGAGAAGACTAACAATCATTATCACAACCTAGACATCCGAGGAAAAATTTCAGACACTACAGAACAAAAATGAATGGCAAACTGCATGTTTAATTGATCTGGACAACCCAATCTTTTCAACAAAAGACCCTACCATTGGACGATGTTGATGCCGTAGCTTGTGGTCCATCCGCAGCCGTTGCTTTGCTTTGTCCGCCATCACCATTAGTTGCGTTGGTGCAGCTGGCATCTCTTGGTCTACTTGTCTCCGTGTTAGCATCTTCTTCCCCACCGTCATCCAAGCCTCGCTTCTGACGTGCAGCGGGGGTGGATGTGGATGGTTTGGCACCAGTCTTACAATGACTGGTATAATGCTTCTTAGTTAAAGTCAATATATAAAGCCTCAATAGGTATGTCAGGCTTACATCATATGGAAAACTTTTCACTGAATGTCCTTGATCAGTGCAGCAGAATCAGTCACTTGGGTCACAATATAGCCATACACTTGTAGAAGTGTACCGCCTACTGAGCAGACGACAACATTTGGTTGCGGACTGAGAACCAGCTGGACAGCGCCGATTGGTGTCTATTATTACGAGATTTGTTAGTCCCAGTCTGTTCAGGAATGGACAGGAGGCTCAAAGAAAGTTGTATAATTTCTCTAATAGTAGAAGCCACAAAATCAGGAAAACGGTCACAATGGTCAAATAAAAACATCCTATTATCAGGCAAACAGCCTTAGAGCTTCCAAGCGGCAGTTTTTCCATCTTGGCAGCGTTACGAACATAGGGGCTATAAATGTTGTCTTACTGGAAGGAAAGTTTATGGCAGTGACAATTATCAGTATAACATCACACAGCCACAGGAAAAAAGAAACGGAACAAACCATAAAACGATCTTCTTTCCTTACAGCAAGAACAGAAGAGGTGAAGGTAAGAGAGGTGAATAAAAGTCTTGATCTAGCAATTCTGAATCAATTCATGCATGACTCACCCATGTTCAACAACAGATGAAAAAAAACCCATACAAATTGGCAAACAAAGTAAATTAGAGGTTTGGTATTATCAGAATGTAATTGTGGATACATCTTTGACCCATGCTGCCTCTCCAGGTACTGGCACACAGTACAGCGTCATCCGTTCACGCGTGACATTACCAGGTGCATCCATGTGTATCTCTTCGTGGCACTGCAGATACAAAGAATGATGAAACAGTAATTAACACTTGAATACCATGGGTTTGCAAACATTAAACAAATTTTGTGGACAGTAAACATATTATTTTTGTAACACTTTCTATATCAGTACTTTAACAAGGCCTCAAATGCATTCCTAAATTCTATGCTTGCAGTCAACCATGCAAAATCAGGCCAGATTATACATACACTCACGCAAAAACACTAGTGTAACAACTGTGCGTCAACTTAACATTCCAACTTTACAAACCAAAGTTATGCTTTAAACCTCGCATGCACTAAATCAGTAGATGAACATAATATATCCACCCAGCGCACAGTCTGTGGGGTTCACACAACAACAAAGTGATAAAATTAGCTCTATTCTGGCATTTATTTTTATACAAATTTCTAAGGGGAAACTTCAATCTGGCCAGTCTACAAGTACAACCAATGAGTTTCTCTGTACAGAGAGGTATTTTTTAAGTGTCCTGTCTCTTCATACGAGAAATACTTACTCCACACTCTGCTATGTCCTTGTATCGTCCACTGCGCATAGTAACAGTTCCAGTTTTGACATTGGTGACCTGGTATTGAGCGAGATACAGCTCCGGGTCAAACATGTCCTGCACCATACAGCGGTAACGCACCAGGGAATTTGCTGGAACATCATGCAGAGCACAGCTGTTGATGCTTGGTACCTGTTGAGACGAGTGCAAAAGTTGAGTTAAAGTTACAGTTCCGTCACCTCTAAAATTAATAATACAAGTGAGCCAATAACCAGAACATTGCTTGCTGACAAAAATAAAGTAAGTAGATTTGAAGAGAAAATAGAAAAACATCATTTGGTATCTGCATCATTTAGTATCTGGAAGAGGACAAAATTCAACAGTTATATTTTCTGATGTGTGTCATGTACGCACCCATGACAGTGCCTCCTCTGACTGAAGTCTCTTCAGAAAGTGTTCCTTTATTCCACTGGCTTCACAGGATCCTGCAGGCAAATGGTCTGAAATCATAAAAGTAACTTAAGTACTGTCTGATCTTTAGCACACCTTGCACGAAGGAAAGTGATTTAAACTACCAATGAACATATTATATATACATGCCCATGCGCTCCGAAATGTCCCAAAGAATAAGGCCTACCAGAAATAAAATGGGCGTAACCACCCCCACCCCCCCAATTAAAAAAAACAAACCTGAAACGGAAAAAGTACATAGTGTAGGCTACCAAACGCAGAGCAGTAGGTAACAACAGTTTAAGGAAACTTTGACTATGGCTGGTATGCTGTGTCAGTCGATACAATCTGGAACCCTGAAAATCTGGATTTCTTGATCCAGTTCGGTAACTGCTACGTGCCATGTGCTGCAGGAGCGGTTGTTTTCACACCCCTGCAGATCTAGCCAGTACTTTTAAGGACACGATCTGATTAAAGTTTCCGACTTTATGAAAGATACATGTACACATACTTATCACATTCTGGATGACTTCCAGTGGATTTTCAGTCCAGTTTTCAACGCCAGGCATATTTGTGGGTCAGTATGGCTTTGTCGGCTGCTTCCCGAAATGGCGCGAAATAATATACTCTCTACTGCTTGAGATTTCTCATTTAGCTACAGAAGAAATATACACAGTTTACATATTTATTGCGCATATATCATTTTATATTAAATTTCACGACAGAATTCGTATTTTTCTCTTAAGAGAGAGAAACAGTGTATTATAATAAAAATAAATGTTGTTTGAGGATTTTGATCTTAGCAAGGGAAGTCACTCTTGTTTCGATTGCCCAACAACATGGCGTCGTCCAAAAAGAAACGTGCGGTCGAAGATAGCATGAAAGCAGCCGGGGAGGAACTTCCCGACGATGGTAGTGCAACTAGCGAAGATGACTGCACTGACGAGAGCGAAAACGAATTCATGGATCAGGTTAATATACTACTATGCACACTTTTCAGAAATGACCTTCATCGCGGCCGTTTGGACTTGGAGCACAAAGCTCGTTACCACCTTCAATGTGTTCAAGAAGATGACATTGTCACGTTTATCTCAAAAATCACCTCGTTGAAACTAAACTGACCTCAGTTGCATGTATTTTTGTTGTCAGGTCTATGTACATAGGCGTAATAATTGTAACAGTAACCATTGCAACCAGTGCAAGGTAAGAAGGATGAAAAGTGGATCTGCGTTTTCAAGTTTTACTTTCTCATCTTTGTTTTTGAGTTTTGTTTATTGAAGTTTCAGTTCCACAGTCATGCTATGACCTATGTTTGTTTTGAAAATAACTAAACAACAACAACAAAAAAGAGACTGATTCACTTGCTGCCTGTGGTTTCACGTTTTACTTTGCATGCACCCAGATCTGTTACCATATATTTTTTGCAATGTCTCTGTATACACACATTACGATTGTAGTTATACACAAGAATGAATGTAGTGCACAGTAATATTTAGGTATGCAATACGGGGTTAGTATACAATAACAGTAGTTCACAACATTAACCTGATTAAGAAAAATGCTCTAGCCCTACCCCCCCCCCCCCCCACACACACACATACTCTAAGTATCTACTGGTAATAGTGATAATGAATAAGTGTAACTAGGGTCCTGCTGCGGAGACCTCGTAATGGTGGGGGGGGGGGGATTTTCATCACAAATTTATATGGTGTTATGGTGTTATGCAGATGTATACCAACAATGGGATAGATCAAAAGAATGTTTCACTACGTTAGTCTGCTATGTTCTGAAATGAATTTGATTGATTTTTGATAGATTTTGATTTTATTTTACAGGAGGTGCAAGTTGAGTTTGAGGCACGGATGCCAGAAGACTCTGATTTTAATGGAATCAAGACTCTGTTGCAACAGGTTATTGTTTTCAATTATTATTTTAGTTTTATAGGGTAAAAAAAGGAAAAGTCAGATGAATCTAGATTAAATAAATTTTATCAGATATGTAATGAAACACACACACACACACACACACACACACACACACACACACACACACACACACACATCTCTCTCTCTCTCTCTCTATATATATATATATATGTATATATATTGTTTCTGATGCATGTGATCTGCATTGGGCAGTTTTCCCTTTGACTTTGAGTTTCACCTAGCGTGTTTTCTGCAGACAATAACTCTTTGTTTCATATGATGTTCGTGTTCCAGTTGTTCCTGAAGACAAGTATCAACCTGTCTGAGATGACAGACCTCATCATATCACAGAACTATGTTGGCAGCGTGATCAAGGTGAATACAAGTCGCCTTTAGAATAACTGTATAAAAACACTTAGTTTTCCTTTTTTAATCCTAGGAGGAAGTGCTTTTTTTTTTTTTTTTTGCTGCCCCAACTCTTTGCCAGCTCCAGTGGTGTTCCTCCGAGGTCATGGGTGGAACCCACGGATGACTCGGAAGCTGGGACAATTTTTATTATGCATGATGATGGAGATGAGGATGATAGTAAGATGATGCTATGGAGGTCCATGTGGTTTGGGACTGCGGGACAGGGCCGCATTCCAAGCTTCCTGTCATAAATATCCCGGCATTAACCAGGCCCGGAAACTACGGCACCTGCGGTGCCGGCCGTGTAATCATCCACATCATAAGACGTGTCATACTAAGGGAAGCACCCCCAAAGTCGCACACGTGAAGTGGGTGAAACTCGGCTGTGTGGCAACAGCCTCCCCATCGGGTCCATAGCACACCCGCTCTGGGTAGGAGCCGACCTAGGTAGGAAAAATCCCGCTTGCCTCGGCTGGGATTCGAACCCGGGTCTCCCGGTCCATGATCCGAAGTGCTAACCACTACACTACGGGGGCCGGTAGGAGGAAGTGCTTTGTCACTAGAGCAGTTCCACCCATCCGTTGTGAAATTTGTAGGACCCAGAGGGGAACACCCTGTCCTTTGCATCTATAATAACTGGCCAAAGAATTAATTAGAATGTAGACCCTAGTTAAAGTATGTGCAGTCACCAGGAACAAGGACCTATGTGCCATGGATTTGATAGGTGCTTTGGCCCTTTTTCCAGATCACAGTGGGAATGTGCCAGTGATTGTGGAATGGTGCAAAGTTTTGATAATGAGGATGATAGTAAGATGATGCTATGGAGGTCCATGTGGTTTGGGACTGCGGGACAGGGTGCCATCCACGCTTCCTGTCATAAATATCCCGGCATTAACCAGGCCCGGAAACTATTGTTTTGTTCTGTTTGTTTTGTTCCTTATTGATTTACTCTCAGTCTTTCCATTTTGCATTTTACTGATTTTCATTTCTTTTCAGCAAGTTGGCGTTGATGAAGATGACGATGATGATGCTATGGATGACGACTCTGATGACACAGTGTTTGGCCTTGTAACAGCCATCAATCTGACAGACAAAAAGGTAAACTGTGTCAGTGAAACAGCACATTCACACACACATACACACACACACACACACACACATACACACACACACATACACACATACACACACACACACACACACACATACACACACACACACATACACACACACACATACACACACACACACATACACACACACACACACAGGGGCGGTCGGTGGTCTAGTGGTTAAGAGACTTGTCACCAATGCGAGAGGTGGGGGGTTCGAGTCCCACTCGGGGCAAAGAATTTTTCCTTCTCGTATGTGGCACCGTTCATTCGGGCCGATCGTCGGGGGTTCTCTCCGGGTACTCCGGCTTCCTCCCCCTCTGCTTTGGAAATGTTCAGCCCACCAAATTTGAAAAATAAATGTAATTCTAAATTCCAAAATTTAAATAGCTGAGCTGACCCTTCGCACCACGTGATTGTAATATGTTTATGTCCAGTGTTTGGGAGAATGCGTGTGATTCACGTGAGCGTGCGTGTTGGGTTCAGTTCGCGGCGCTTTGAGCCGATTCGTGAAATTGGGTAAAGCGCCTATACAATACTCATTATTATTATTATTATACACAGATCTAATGTTTTGTCAATGTCTGTTTCAACAACAGGAAAAGGAGTGTGTCAAACAGCTGGTCTCCTTGGTTACCACCCAGTGTCAGGAGGCGGCACCAGAGTTGTCTGGCAATCTCACAGAGATTCTTCACCATGATACTGTTGGTCTGCTCCTCAACGAACGCTTCATCAACATCCCACCTCAGATCACGGTGCCTGCATTCCAGTCCCTCAGGTAGTGACACATATTCATTAAAGGCCTAATAGTCTTTGTTTTTTGATTTTTTGTTTGTTTGTTTGTCTTTCTTCTCTTGTTGTGCTTTTAAAGATAAGATGCATGTTGACAAATATAGGTAACATGGTAACATACATGAAGAAATGATTGGTACAATTTTAGTGTGCTAGGCATTAGCTGTGTATCTGGTATTCAGTAATGTTTTGGGGAAATTTTTTTTTTTTTTTTTTTTAAAGAATTGTTTGTTTAATATGTGCATTTATTTAAATATCAGCTCCATCTGACTGTCATCGGGTGTATTCCAAAACTGAAGGGTTACCCAGAGTATAGTGTTTGCGAACCTTACTACAAACACATTGTGCAGTGCCTTTACGATGTCACCTGCATTGACAAATGGATGTTTGCTGTTTACAGGTCCGACATGGAGAAGGCTTGTCGCAAGAATATGCCCTTCACCTTCTCCTTCTTCCTGATGCTGTGCAAGACGTACAGATACAAGGCGAAACCCAAGCCAGGCCAGCCCGAACTGTTTTTCTCCAACCCTGAAGAGGAGCTCATTAGTGATGTATGAACTTCTGCTAACATATCTGCATGAAAAGGACTGCCAGGGTGTTAGGGCAACAATCTTTAAGATGAGAATACTGAAAGATTCAAAACACACCACGATAGGATATGATTGTAGGGATGAGTAATGATGCTTACTTGTTTGTTTATTTATTTATTGCAAACTTCTTGTCACTGAACAAAGTTCATGATGTCAAACTTGCTGTACACATATGTCTACACTGCATCCAGTTGTGTCTGCAGTGACTTTGTTTCATGTTGCAGATGAGCGATTTGAGTGCAACATGGTCAGTGGCAACAGAGCGTGACGGCGTGTCTGATGGACGCTGGGATATGGATGACATGGAGGCCACGCGCACACTGCTGCTCTTCCAGGCAGACAAATTTGGTGCTATCATTGACAAACTGAAAGCGGAGTTGGCCAAAACTTGACTGTTTTAATAAAGTGGTTGAGAACGACTGTTGTTGCAGTTTTTGCCTGTGGTCTTTATTTGTTGCTTATGAGACTGTGCACATGGTGTTTGTGTGCACACGCATGCATGTGAGTGAGACACTTCGACTTCAACACGTTTTATTGTTATTGATAAATAATCAGAAGTTGAAGTGTGTGCGGGGTAAAGAGAAATAGAATATCTCTGGACAGCTTGCTCTTTGAAGACTTCCGTCATAGAGCGTGCGCTTTGTTAATACATTCACTGTTTGGAATTTTGTTTTGGCCAGCGCATCTTCAGACTGTGTTGAGTAAAGAAGAAGAAAGCCTGATTTTACTCCGAAGATGGCTATGAAACTGTTGAAAGTGTATATTCATCACTGTGTTCCAATTTAGAAGGGGAGCCGGGATGGGCGAATGGTAGAGCGTTGGACTTTGAATGCTCGAGTTGTGAGTTCGTATCCCGGCTGGGGCCAAATATTTGTGCTGGCTTTTTCATCGTTGCCCCGTCTTTGATATCGCCCGTATGTGGTGGAAAAGGACGTTAAACCCCCAAACACCCACACCCACCCCCACCCTCCAATTTAGAACTCTTAGCTGTGACCAGTGCTGCTGGTCAAACAATTATCTTCATGTAGGTTAGTTTGCTGGCATGAGCACAGCAATACGCATGTCACATTTTTTTTTGGGGGGGGGGGGGGGGGAATGTATTGATTGTACATGTACTATGTATGGTATGGGTGATCATTTGCATATATGTAATTGAACTGTAAAATGTCAACTATGATGTTTTCCAGACAGGAATTAGTAAAATGCTACAAGCAGTTGAAATTGTCATTATTTTAAGTGTGTATAGGATTTTAACAATTGTTTCCATGATTCAGTTGTGAAAGCCACATTGAGTGTATGAACTGCTCGGTATGATAATTTTAGAAAATGGCATACAGGCAAATAAAAATGCGAACTTTTTGTAAAGCCGACTGTGTTCAAGAACCTTTTATGTGAAGTTTACAAAAATGATGATTTACCCACCAGAAACAGAAAGCAAGTCTGTGATGCATACACAAGATATATGATGCATGGCTGTCACAAGAAATTTTTGCTACGCACATAATAAAATTTGATTTGAAATGGCATCAATTTGTCAGTAGAGCCAACGAGAACACAAACGGGAAGAGTGCTCGGCCCTGATCATGAGTCCATTTTACCACAGTTGAAAGAAGACATATCCCACAATTCCTCTCGAAATCTATTCGACGTATCGGTGACGTATGCGCTAAAAGGGGGTAATAGTCGCCATTTTCTGGCTTTCGCCGCTCCATGCTCGCAGAAATGTCAAAAAGACGCCTCGACGTTGGCGATTCCAGCTCTGGAAAGAAAAACAGGTAACTGTTGCGCTGTAGTGAGAAGAGAGAGAGTAAATGTCAATATGTCCCATCTGTCCAACGCAGCTGTCGCTTTGCGGGGCTATCGATTTTACTGAACGTATCGTCTTCAGGGAATGTCCCCCCTTTGTGCATCGGCACAGCATCACGTAGAAAGAAAAACACACGAAACAAACACACTAAGTTTAATTGCGAATAATTTATGTCTTGGTTGAAACAGGGAAACGCTTTCATACTCATCGTCAGTGATGCCCACATTCAAAATCGGTGGTTTGATTTTCAGGCGGTACGTCAACTCATCGTTTCACTCTCAGACAATAGTCATCGTGGGTTTAGAACTTGACAGATCAGTGCCTCGGCGGTCCTACTAATTACCGAAAACAACGAAACGACCGAAAACAACTCTTTAATACGGTTTAAACATAGAAATAACAACACACAAACGTGATTAAAGATGAATAAAGTGGCCTTAAAAAAAGCTAAAAGGAAAAAAAGGTGATATTTTGCAGAAAATAACCAGTCCGGACCAGAGTCGCTTCCCTTGGGAGACACGTTCATTTCGTCGTGTTCTCTTGGAGTGAATAAGTACTTTTTTCCTTTAAAATAGTTTAATCCATCTTTTTCACCTTTAATCATGTTTGTGTGTTGTTATTTCTATGTTTTAACTGCGTTCTACGCGTATTAAGAGTTGTTTTCGGTTAGTGGGACCTGTGCCTCGGTCGTAATGTCAGTTGCTGTTTTGGGTGCCGAGAGACAGCATGAAAGGATAGGATGGGGCAGCGTTTGGGAGGGTATAATGGGCTGTGGTGTAGATTATACAAAGAAGAAAGCTGTGATTATATTCCGAGGCTTTTACAGCTTCACTCTCGGACTAAATTTCACTTTGGCATACATGTTTGTTTACAGTCACTTGTCGGCGTAGCTGCCCTTCATGTTCTTGAGGATTATCTAAATGATAAGAATCTGATAAAATTGTAATTTTTGTTGCAGAGATTCTGATCACAAAGATGTGAAGGAGGAGAAAGACAGCAAACCCAAGTCAGTGTTTGAACAGTTCAACATTCCGAGGCCTACTCTTCAGCTGAATCCATTTACAGGTACTTGTTTTGTTACAGTGCGGCCATTTTCATTAAATGGTATTTATTATTGGTGCCAGAGATCATCTGAGTTTGCAGACAGCCTGCTGAATGTATGAATTGTTTAAAGAACATATAATTTACGAGTAAAAGGTATACGTGTATACATACGCGTGTGTGTGTGTATGGCTGTGTCTCTGATGAGAGGGAGGTGGTGGTGATGAGTGTACAATATTATCCACACTTTACCACGCTGACTGCTTTCTGCTAGGTCTGCCATATACACCACATTACTATGAGCTGTTCAACAAGCGTACCCAGCTGCCAGTATGGGAGTACAAGGCCCAGTTCATGGACATGGTCTCCAAGCATCAGATCATTGTTCTTGTGGGTGAAACAGGCTCCGGTAAAACAACACAGGTTTGTTGTTGCTTTTTTTTTTTTTGTTGTTGTTGTTTTTTTCCAGCATTACAGTACAGCTTATGGAGCTGTTGAAGTCAGTTAAAGCAGGGCAAGATGGTTTTGTTGAGTGTTGCTCACGATCACATAGTTTTCATCATTTGTTACATTTTTTTAAGTGACTAAAAACTTCACAGGTGAATCTATCCCCACCCCTTAGTCACGAATGTTTGGTTGCGATGAGTGGTCCATTTCCAGCAATATTGTTCTACCCAAACAGATCTATCATGAACTTCTGTGCTTGATGACACTTTTGTCCTATATCATCACAGAATGTGTGGTTGTTTTCCAACAGATCCCTCAGTGGTGTCTGGAATGGGTTCGCGCTCGCTATGCCAAAAAGGCAGTTGCATGCACTCAGCCAAGGCGAGTGGCTGCCATGTCAGTTGCACAGCGTGTGTCAGAAGAGATGGATGTGTGCCTTGGGCAGGAGGTTGGCTACAGCATTCGTTTCGAGGACTGCACTTCGGCAAAAACTGTCCTCAAGTAAGTCCACTTTTTACGCTGTTGAATTTCCCACTTGCACCCCTACAACCACAACTAGGAGAAGGCTTTGTAGAGTTCTCTTGTGTTTCATACAAGAGTTTGACAAAGAGTAAGAAAACTGTCTTGTCCCACATAGGGAAATTTTTCTTTGAGTTTGACACTTGTAAGAAAATTTATCTTTGAGTTTCACACTCCGAGGAAAACTAACTCTTGGACTGCCTTGACTGTAACCAGGTACATGACAGACGGTATGTTGTTGCGAGAGGCCATGTCAGACCCGTTGCTGGAGACGTACGGAATGATAATCCTGGATGAGGCTCACGAACGTACTCTAGCCACGGACATCCTGATGGGCTTGCTGAAGGAGGTTGCCAAGCAACAGGCAGAGCTAAAGATCATTGTCATGAGTGCCACCTTGGATGCTGGAAAGTTTCAGGTATGCAGCCAAAATTTCATCCTGTTTCCGTTTTTATTACTGTTTGCGAAAACTACATTTCAATAGCATCAAGAAATTTGCATCGGTGTGAGAAAGAAAATTGTTTTTGTTTACTAACTAGTAACCTGTTTTTACATCTCTTCCAGCAATACTTTGACAATGCCCCACTGATGAGTGTACCTGGTCGGACACACCCTGTAGAGATCTTCTACACCCCTGAACCAGAACGTGACTATCTGGAGGCTGCTATCCGCACAGTGCTGCAGATTCACATGTGTGAAGAGGAGGAAGGAGACATCCTTCTGTTCTTGACTGGTCAGGAGGTGAGCTAAATATGATAGAGAGACTGGTGTAGTTAGCTGCATGGAAAAAGGGGGAGTCTGTGTTGGAGCGTTAGTTTTGTTAATGGTGTAGCCATATTTGGCCATACAAGCGACAAGTGTATTGTGCAAAACAAAACACTGAAATGCTTTCTAGGAAGACGTTTAAATTTTCACTTGTTTTTCTTGGTTTCAGGAAATTGATGAAGCATGCAAGCGCATATCTCGAGAGGTTGAGAACCTTGGGCCTGAAATAGGGGATCTGAAGTGTATCCCGCTGTACTCCACACTGCCACCGAACCTACAGCAACGTATCTTTGAACCTGCACCACCACGCAAACCAAATGGGGCTGTTGGGCGCAAGATTGTGGTTTCCACCAACATCGCTGAAACGTCACTCACCATTGATGGTGTGGTATTTGTGATTGACCCTGGATTTGCTAAACAGAAGGTGCGCAGCATTTTGAGTTCTTTGTGTGTTTGTTAGTCTAGTGTTGTGTTCCTAAGTTTATTCACAATGTTGTGAAGTCTTATGTTACAGTCAGTCCAACTGCAACTTGGTGAAACTGTATTTGCTGAGATTGTTACGTCCCACAGAAATTACATGCCATGACGTTGAGTCTGTAATGAAAGGGGCATGCATATTAAAATGTTGCTATTCTTACTCAGTCACCTTGTAGAATTCTTTTACAGAAGCCAATGACAGTCTGTACATAGTGAGGTTGCTTGTTAATTCCCAACCTGTTCTTAGTGTAAATCATTAGTGTTGAACCAGGGTAGGTGTGAATTCTGTGATACACTAACAGCTTTATAAACATAACTTGGGACACAGAATGACAGAAATGTATGTGAATCTACATGTCTGCAGGTGTACAATCCTCGTATCCGAGTGGAGTCGCTGCTGGTGACGGCAATCAGCAAGGCCAGTGCTCAGCAGAGAGCAGGGCGAGCTGGGCGTACACGGCCTGGGAAGTGCTTCCGCCTGTACACAGAGAAAGCATACAAACAAGAAATGCAGGAAAACACCTATCCTGAGATCCTGCGTTCCAACCTGGGTTCTGTTGTGCTTCAGCTGAAGAAACTTGGCATTGACGACCTCGTGCACTTTGACTTTATGGATCCACCAGGTGTGAATGTTGTACTGGCATGTTACCTTCATATGCACGTAATAATGCAGCCTTGCTTGGTCATACACTGTGCTATGCTTTCTTGGAGATGGTCTTATGCTGAAAGTGAAACCTGTTAAAAGTGAGATCAGAGGCAAACATTCTGGCAGGATATCATTATGCATGGACACTGTGGTTGCACTTTTGCAGAATTTCAAGAATTTTTCTTTGTCACTGAGAACCCAGTTCTTTTGACTTATGTTGTGTGTGACAGAGCTTTGCAAATTCAAATTCATCAGTGTTTTGTATTTACTTGGTATTATATCGCACATTTCATTTTGTAACTGTCAGCCCCGGAAACACTGATGAGAGCTCTGGAGCTGTTGAACTACCTTGCCGCCCTGGATGATGATGGTGAGCTGACAGAGCTGGGTTCCATGATGGCCGAGTTCCCCCTCGACCCACAGCTTGCAAAGATGGTGATCGCATCCTGTGACTCCAACTGCAGCAATGAGATTCTCTCCATCACCGCCATGCTGTCAGGTAGTCGCAGCAACACTGGTTTACCAGCGCCACAAACATACAGTGTATTAAGCGTAACACAACTCACAAGGGTGTAGTATGTTTTTTGCAGTAGTTCACTGTATCTTTTTTTTGTTTGGGTAGTGCCCTGTAAAACTCATGTGTTGACTTTGCTTCAGGATCTATGCATTTACAAGGTTCAGAGAGTAATTGTATGTGGATTAAGGGGCTTTGGAATATGATCTTTAGACATCTGCTTAAGTATGGCAACAGTCCTTTCTGAAGAGGAACCTGCTAGTGGCATCCTGCATTACGCCCTTCACCCCCTGTCTGCGCCCAGTTCCAGTTCCGGAACTGTGCGTAGTCCCATAGTCCATGATGAGGCCATGTTTAGTCCCCAGTTCTGGGATGCGGTGATGACTTGAGCTAACGGGACGGGGACGCGGGGCCCCCCACCCATCACGTGTTTAGTGCCGCAGTGCTTTGTGCGTCCCATGGAGGCCAAGAAGGCGGCAGACGAGGCCAAGATGAGGTTCGCTCACATCGATGGGGACCACCTGACCCTACTCAACGTCTACCACGCCTTCAAGCAGAGTGAGTATTTGCTGTAGCTGTACTAGTTGGGAAATGGTCTTTGGTTAAATAATAATAATAATAATAATGAGTATTGTATAGGCGCTTTACCCAATTTCACGAATCGGCTCAAAGCGCCGCGAACTGAACCCAACACGCACGCTCACGTGAATCACACGCATTCTCCCACACACTGGACATAAACACATTACAATCACGTGGTGCGAAGGGTCAGCTCAGCTATTTAAATTTTAGAATTACATTTATTTTTCAAATTTGATGGGCTGAACACTTCCAAAGCAGAGGGGGAGGAAGCCGGAGTACCCGGAGAGAACCCCCGACGAACGGCCCGAATGAACGGTGCCACATACGAGAAGGAAAAATTCTTTGCCCCGAGTGGGACTCGAACCCCCCACCTCTCGCATTGGTGACAAGTCTCTTAACCACTAGACCACCGACCGCCCCTAAAGCTTAGTGTATCTAAAAAGTCTGCTTTAGAATGTCTCATACATCAGGGCTAAGAATTGTCCGCCTTTTTTAAACCTTGATCCGCCGAAAAGCTGGTCGTTTCCGCCAAAAAAAAAAGCGAAAAAACAAACAAACAAAAAAAACACCTCACGAATTTGCCCATACGATTGCAGACGACCAGTCGGAGTTGGCCGTGACCTCGATTTAACGAGAAGTTGCGTGTGCATGTCTACCCTAGTTCTTTTCACTTCCGGTGGTAGTAACAATGGCGGCGTGTCGAAACGTTGTTCAGCCTGGCGAGAAAGTGAATGATTCCGGTTCTCGAAACCCTTGGAAATGGGACTGGATCGAGTATAAAGTAGAAGACGAGAAATTGGGCAGCTCTAGGCAAAAGTACGGATGACAGAACAGACTGAGGCACTGAAAAACAAACCCAGACCAGGCATTCGAAAGCCAAGCAGAGACCCTCTGACGTTGCCCAAAGCTTAGCAAAGCAGCCCTCACACACCCCAAAGACACTCGCCTAGCCAAGCAGCCAAAGACACACGCCAGGAACAACTTGTCCTTAAGGGCCAAAAGCCATAGGACGTAAAGCAAGCTAATGATGATGGGCAGCTTTATCCGAAAGATTGATGCGCCAGGATCGGCATTTTGCTCGCTATGTTGCTGCGAAATCAACTATGGCGCGAAAGGTCGCATCGCCCTGGAGAAACACGTGGGTACCAGCGATCGTCAAATGCGCTCGCCCGCTCGCTTTCGCTACCAAATTTACCGTCGGGCGAGTGAAAGCTCCGGTAGCGGTAGCCCGAATGGCGAGCAGGAATTCTGAGATGAATCAGAACCTAGCAGCCACTCCGGCTTCCAGAAATTTTTTCGGGCTACCAGTTTTTTTCAGGGCGATAGCCCGAATGGCTACTATGGTCCTGAAACACTTGACGATCGCTGGGGTACGTCCAAACACAAGCTTGCGAGGACGAGTCTGAAGGGGTATATACATTTTCTTAAATGCAGCTTGTTGTCATATGGTCATTCAGGACAACGGCTGTCTATTTTCAACCAAGCATGAATGGACTTGTGGTTTAGAGCTACCAGCCATATAATGTAAATACAAAGGGTAATATTTCTATGAGCTGAATGATCAGAAAAGGTTGAAACTGAGGGTTTAGGTTCACTGTGTGTCATCTTGATGCAGTTGAAAGTGTTGACTCTGAGCTGTCGCTTTCGGTCTGTAATGTTTACAAATATACATGTATGTAAGTACAGAGTGTTGTGTTTTGTATCTTTTGAAAGTGTCGGTTAACATGTCAGACACACAGTGGGCTATCTTATGCTGTTTAAGCATGTAGATAGACTTTTGTTGCTCTGATTGTTCAGTTTGTGTTTGTCCCGCCGTTTTATAGCATTTCACGTTCCGAACTTGCCGCCGCGCGTCATGAACTTGCCACCGCGCAGATGTCCTCCCTTTTTTAGGCCTGACCATTCTTAGCCCTGATACATAGAATGATGATGTTTTCAAAACGCCTACCACCAAACTGTTTCTTTAGTTGATATTCCCTAAGTCAGTGAAAGACTCTTGGTCATTAGGAGTAGGATGGCCTGTGGTCAGTCTAAAATTTCACCTAGTAGTGTCAAGCGGCACAGTAAGCAACATAAAATACCATTGGTAAAGGCACACTAAATCAAATGCTTCGGGTTCGAGCAAGCAATGCCACAACTTGCAGCAGTCTACTGTGACACTAGTGTCATGGAATCTTGCATCCGGTGGCAGTCGTGTTGCAAATTTAGTGGGAAGAGGAATGTGATTTGAGACATTTTGGGCCGAGTAAGAAATGTGCCTGCCAGGGCTCCCTAAACTGTGCGTCTGTGCGTAATTTACGCACTGAAGTAAAAATTTACGTACTAAAAAAAATTTGAGGGGGTACGTTGAAGCATTATGAACGCGATCTGTGCTTAGCTTGACGCACTACCGTGCGTACGCCTATAGGCTTGTTGTTGTGATCGAGTGAGTGTTCTCCCTTGCCTTGGCCGTGTTCAGTTCGGTTCTGTTTTTGGTTCTGTTTAACGCTCGCAGGCGTTAACTGTCTATTGCTGCAGATCGGCGGCTACTACAGCCACTCTCGCGTAGTGAACGTGCCCCATCTTTTTCCGCTTCTGCGCTCGAAACTATGGACGAAAGATTTTAGAGTCAGTGCTCTTGTTACCGATCGGATTCGCTTTCTCTGTGACGAATCATGCCACCGAAAAAAGTGAAAGTTCAAAAACCGTCTATGGACTTTTTCGTCAGTGGAAAAGTTGTGGAGGGGCTCGAGCCCTCGCCCCGCTGGCAGCGGGTGCACTTCGGTGTCGCATAGCTACGATTCAGACGTTGCATCAGAGTCGGCACAGAGCAGCGGCAAAAAGTCGGAGTTTCCAACTTTCAAAACTGAATTGTACCCACTTCATTTAATTATATGATTTGAAGTTGATAAAATTCAGTTTTGCACACTGACACACACACACACACACACACACACACACACACACACACACACACACACACACACACATCTGTTCAGCAGTATTTACTGAATTCATAATTCCATGCACTAAAAACTTGAGAAATGATTCTGACCCTTTAAAAATTGAAAGTGGAGGTACAAAGACCCCCTAAAATTTTGAACTGGGGGTCAGTGGACCCTTTAGGTCTGTGGCTTTTAGGGAGCCCTGGCCTGCGGAACATTTGGATCCTGAAATATTTTGCTGGGCACTTCTGAACTAATGTGAACATTGTGTATGTAATCAACGCATGTTTTAATGTGTACAGACCATGAGGATCCCCAGTGGTGCTATGACAACTTTGTCAACTACCGATCCCTGAAGTCGGCCGACAACGTGCGTCAGCAGCTGGCCCGCATCATGGACCGCTTCAATCTGCGCCGATCGTCCACTGAGTTCACATCGCGTGACTACTACCTGAACATTCGCCGTGCCCTCGTCAGTGGCTTCTTCATGCAGGTACAGATTTTGGAAGGAACTTTTAATATCTTGGGATTGAAAGAAGAAAAAAAACTCTTAACCTGCTGATGAAATACAAGTGGGTATGTATGTTCCAGCATGTACACAAGTGGATATGTTTCACCAAGTGCATGGGAATGGATTGCCTATATCATTTTTAGCAAGCTTACTATTGCACTGGATTGTCCGTTGTCTGTTTTTAGTGACTGTGGTATCTCACTCTCAGAGTCAGACACTGATTGCAACCAGGGGTGTTTCATGGTGGTAGCAATAGCAAGCATCCACTGATGGATTTCCTTTGAATGGATTGTGATGGTAATGTTCTGTGGTTGCTTTAGTAATTAGCAGTTACTGGTACCTGAGGTAGACGACGATATCCTATGATAGATCATGCACACCTGAAATCAGTACTATGAGTATACTGTTTGTCTTAATGTTTTGTACAGGTGGCTCACCTTGAGCGGACAGGTCACTACCTGACAGTGAAGGACAACCAAGTGGTGCAGCTCCACCCGTCAACAGTGTTAGACCACAAACCCGAGTGGGTTCTCTACAACGAGTTTGTGCTGACCACAAAAAACTACATCCGCACAGTGACCGACATCAAGCCTGAATGGTGGGTACACTTGAGATGGTGTACCGTTTGGGAAAAGACTTTGTGTTTTGTAAAGGGGCAGTTGAGATGGTGTACCGTTTGGGAAAAGACTTTGTGTTTTGTAAAGGGGCAGTTGAGATGGTGTACCGTTTGGGAAAAGACTGTGTTTTGTAAAGGGGCAGTTGGAGCCTCTTTGAGTCACTCATACAGTAATTTCTATTTTTTTTTTTGTTTTTTTTTTTTCAAGCACAACTAATTATCAGCATCAGAACCATCTAATAAACACAAAATGCTGTTTTTACCTTGCACCCTAGTAGCACTGTTTTGATGTTTTTTTTGTTTACCTTCTGTGCCTTTACAACAACAACAACAACAAAACCCTTAACAAGTGTGTGCCTATGTTTGTCTTTGCAGGCTAGTGAAAATGGCACCACAGTACTACGACATGTCCAACTTTCCCATGTGTGAGGCTCGTCGAGTGCTGGAGAGGATCATCGCCAAACTACAAAACAGAGGCTATGATGATCAGTATCAGTGAATGAACAAGAAGACTCAGACTGATAGTGACATGAGAGAGTGTGAAGAATGCATGTGGAGTATGTGCAAAGTGGCAGAGAGGTAGTTGTGTGTGTTTGCATGAGTGCGTGTGTATAAATGCAGCATCTGACGAGTGATGACAAATTATGTTATTTCCACAGCCGACAGGTAAGTATAGTGAGTATCACTGGGTGCTTGCATTTATAGTGGTGATGCGACTTGCATTAGTGTAAGACAGTGTATCTTGAACTTGTAACGTACAGTCGTCTGGAGCTGTGTTGGACTTGCACGGTTGCAGAGGATTAGCTGTTCGTGATGGACAAGCCAATGACAAGCATAGATCTGGGCGGTTGTGATCAGTCCTATTACTTGCATGCTCAAATTGGATAATTTAAAGTCAGGTACGCATATGTTCACCATTTCATCTAATCCTACAAATTGTAAAGTTCACTTTGTCCGGCAATGCAAGAATCTTCTGCGAATGAAAGTACAGTTTTAACAGAAGGAGAATCAAATGGACCAAGTATGTCCCTTACCATATGGAGTTTTTCTTTGCAGGGTTGGGGGGGGGGGGGGGGGGGGGGCTGGGCAGGGGTGGAGTCCCATGTAACATTGCGTGTTCTGCAGTATGGGGGCATTGTCATTGTACTGTATACTAGCACAATGTATATTAAGACTAGGTGGTAGATTGTGGCAAAAATTCTTAAACATTGTGACTGTTGGGGTTTGCATGTGTGTTTGCATGTCTGCATCATCTGGAGGTGCATTTAGTGATTCACCTTTCACATTAGGAATGATGGAATTTGTGGAAGATGTGAAAGTTCAGATTTGTTCGGCTGGACTTTTTTTGTTGCTTTGGAAATGTTTCCAGTATAAGTGTTGTAAAAGTTTCACTATGCATGTATAAAATGTTAGACTCTCTAGGTAAGTTTGAGGCCCCGAAGACTGGGTTGGAGAGCTTGACAGAACACTATGAATTGGTTTTGGTAAAGTCATATTTGTCCATTGTTAATGATCCAGCATCAAATATCGTTATGTTTCTTTCAACAACATCCAGTGGCCACATTTAGGACCCTTTCTGTTGGAGATATCATTTGTTTCTGTCTTTGCCAGTAATCCATGAGTAATTGTCATCAAGTCATTCAGATTCATGGTTTAACATCTGGCAGGTTGGTTTGTTTTGTTATCGCAAGTTACTGTTTTTGGATTTTCAGAGACGGCTACATATTGAATGGTGAAATATCTCTTGATTTAATTTCAAAGGGGCATAGCGCAAGTGAGGGGGGGGGGGGGGGATGGATGGAAATGCAGTCTCAGGCTACAACTGGCACATGTCCAGTTGTCCTCATCTTGAAGATACATGTCAAGGCGTCGCCACACTTGCACCCACTGTAATTTTTTTGTCTGTTAAATGTTTGTTGTTCTACAGTGCTGCATGGAGCGGTTCATTTCACACCGAAAGCGACTCTTTTAGTTTTATCGGTTAATAAAGGTGTTAAGAAAATTTTGATGTTTGTCTCTTCACGTTGTTGATCAGTACTTTAGGGTATGACTGTAAAGTTTAAAGACAATGTTGTAATAAACAAAAACATGCTTTGCTGCTTATGTACCAGGTAAATTTGTGTGTGGTGTGGTGTGTGTGTGTGTGTGTGTGAACATTTGCATGAAATGGATAAGCAGTTGAAATCAGGTGCCCGCCTAGAAATAAAACGGGAGAATACAGATTTGAGAGAGCATTACTGATGTGCATAAAACACAGGACAATAACAGCACAATATGTTTCCTGTCTTTTTTCCTTCAGACCTTGGGCAATTCTGGGCTTCTTGCGATTTCCCGTTTATGGGACAATAAAGATAAATTTATTGAATTGAAGTTCAAATTTGAAGAGATGGACACCGCAATGTTACACAGGCGCTACAGGTTACTCGCATGGATACAGTTGCACTGAAGCTGTTAGCTTCTGATACAACAATGCACTTAAGTCTGTCATAAAGACTTCAGAAAGACAATTTTATTTATAAGAATCAGACTGTGGACTGAACACTGAAGTACTGTGCACACTTCAACAACAAAATTACTCTAGGACTGAATGCCAGATAACAAGGAAGCACTCTCACCTGCAGTACTCAGTTCTGGGTTACCAGTAGTTTACCCACACCAGTGAGTGGCAGATTAAGGGGGAAGGGACCAGCTGAACATTTTCCAGTCCAGACACAGGTAGGTCACTTTTTCCTTTGACTGTGATTGAGAAATTAGCCCTTATGCTGCTGAAAACGGAATAATTCAGACTACCTCTATGCATAAGACAAATTAATTCAGCAAGACCAGGGCCCGCATGTAGAAGTCGGGGTTAGGGAGTTTAGCCCCGGGTTAGATTCTAACCTTGAACTAAACTAGCTCTAGGGTGAAATTTTCTGTTGTTTTACGTTTTATTATTCCAGCAAGGTACCCGAGCCGTTACAGAAGGATTTTTTTTTCCTTTCTTCGCTTCCCTTTTTATTTAATTTTGCTTTTGGGTTTCTTTTGTCCTAGTCTGGGTTAGGCCCGTAGCCGTAGGTTAAATTAACCTCGACTTTTGCGTACGGGCCCTGGGTTTAAACTGAGTACACTTGTGTGTTTCATCCAGCGTTCATTTTCAATGTTATTGTTTCATTGCACATTTTGAGAAGTTATAAACACAGTTATTCTTTCATTACTAGTACATGCCGACTGGGCCAGTTCAGTGACACCTGTGCCGGTAAATTTGGGCTTGTTTCTGTAACTTTTCCGTCACTGTCAGTCTCAAGTCAAGTGAAAGTGCGAGTGTAAAATGACGCACCAATCCCGGCTGTCTGCCACGGCCTACGGAAATAGCCGAGAGCGCACGTCTCGTGGTTCACGCGCGGACAAAAGCTGTCCGGATCAGGTCAACGTTCATCCGAACGCCGCCGCAGTAGACAATCATTGAGAGCGCTGCACTTGGTAACGCAATGCGAGTGGCGGAGACTGTTCATGCATGAGGTGCGTGCTAAAGTGGGTGACAGAAACTGTGTCATGGTACGTATAACGCCACGAGTCAGTGACTGTAGCTGAAGGATTTCAAGGTTAGTTGGTCAAGTACCGTGTGACAACGCAGGTGCGCAAGTTGAAATCGTCTCAGAAATCTAAGCAAGCTTTTTCAGTCAGCGATCCTGCAGTTGGACTGAGCATCCTTTCACAGCTGAAACCTGGTTACCGCAGGTGACCTGACTGCAGTTTTCTCATTTACGGTAAGTAAACATGGCAGTACGTAACCAGCTGTTTTCTTACCGGTGATACTGGTGACTGCAAGGTCACAAAAAAGGCTGCCGCTGGCAGTATCTAAGAGAAAATAGAAGGTCAGTGGGCTTATGTAAGAGAATATACACTTTTTGTCACAAATATGGCGTAAAATCTTCCACCTTTGGCGGCGGATAACCACCTTTGGCCACTGTAAAAGTTTTAAAATAATTCTTTTTCCCCCCCCCAAAAGTATTTTTTCCTCCCCAAAAGCACTAAAAAAATCATGCCAACATGCACCAAATCGCACAAATCTTAGTCTAATAGCTGTCCTTCCAAACTAGTGTTTTCTGCTCTGAAACACTTAAAATAATGCCAAAATTGCACAAATTTTAGTCAAATTAAAACCAAAAATCCTAATGTAACATATCTTCTTTACAGAAGCACACTTGTGGCTCTGCCACTTACTCACTAAATCAGTGAATGCTACACATTTTTTTCTCCTTCTGAAATATGAACCATTTTAAGCCCTGCTGAAGAGAAATTTGTCAATGGATAGCTGACTAGCAGCAATCATGGGGCTGGTTAAAAGTTGAAATGGTTGCAGTTGCATCACATTTAATTCACAGTGTTTCTGGTTTTGTGATCGTAGATCCGTCACCCAGACTATCTTAACGTAACAGCTTATATATATCGCCCACTCTCATCTGTTGAAAGTGGCAGATTCCCCCCATGTAATGAACTGTACACTGTGGAATCATTTCTGCGTCGTTGCAAGGACCTTGTTAGTTGTAGACATCTGTCGCAAGCATTTCATGGCAGATTCACTGAAGTTGTTATTCAGGGATGTCCTTCCTGACAACATCTTCAGTTTTCTAAAAGAATGAAATCAGTTTGATAAAATATAGACTTTTCAATAATATAATTATTTATCCGGTCCTCTAAATCTTTAGTTCTGTCTTGTATCTCATGTAAAGCATTTGGTCTTTGAAGTTAGAGGTCTACGACATTACAATACTTGCATTGTCAGACTTGTTTTTGAATATTTACAGTTTTCCTGCCATTTTGTGACCCTGGATCAAAGCCAGGACGCCGAGTTTGGCGTCAAGGCCGCCCTGGGCTGTGGCGTCAGTGACCTCCCTTGCCCCTCCTCTGACAACACCAGTGACGACCAGCTGCTCGGAACTCATGCCTCATCGGTGTCTGTAAAACGCAAAACAACAGCTAGGCTGGAGCTCATCCGCGCGCTGCATTCTGAGGAGAAAGTGCACATACAGCAGAACCTGGACGCGGCCTTTCCTTGTATCCCAGACCTGGAGACTTTCCGCAGCGTGCTAGACAACAAGACCTGATTGAAACACTAATCAGAAAGGACTTGCACTGTACAGTCAGCCACTACAGGAGTGCGGCCGACTACATATAAACTGTGTAACCACTCAGACACCACTACCCAATCTCAGTACTTACCTGAGCAGGAAAAAAATATATACTGTATTACAAGCAACACATCTAACAGTGAACATTTTACAGGACTTTGGCTGATTGTTGCTGGTGGTTTTAATCGACAGTACTGCAGACAGCCTTGCAGAACTTTGCTTGTGGCACACCGCTTGAACGTGAGTCTTCAACCAGAGACCTTTCCTCAAACCTGCAGGGAAAGTGTTATTGCAGATAGAGCCAGCCGATAGCAGTACCAGACGACAAGCATGGTGGTGGCAGTACCCAAGGGAGAGAAGAAGCCACAGCATGTTGCAGCATCACGGTACATTCAGTTCTGTTCTTTAGGTCTTCTCCTCAAAGGGGGCTTACTGTCCTCTACCCTGCTTCTCTCTCTGCCCAGAAAGCTGGCATGCCAAACGTCAAAAGAAAGGATGCATTGCGTCTTTGCAAGTTTAGTGGTCACCCTGGTTTGGGTCTGAGGACAAAATTACATTCAAACATTCAGAGACACCTATTTTTCTAATAACATTTCACAAGTGACAGCTATAGGTATCATCTTGCTTCAGTCATGTTAGAGAGAATCATTAGTTTTTATGTCATCAATCTCTATTGAAGTTGAAAACTCATTTATTTATTTATCATTTCACAGTATCATTTGCTTAAGATGTGTGATTAAATCTGATTTTTCCAGGAAACGGCGGCTGACAGAGGAGCCAGGTGAAGACCAGAGCGATGGCCGAAGAAGTCTGCATGCCCAGCATAATGGTCATGCGTCAAACAGAGGAGGCGCAAATGCAGCCGGCGAGCGCCGCGTTTGGGGAGATGTGTATAAAAGTCGTCAGAATTTTGTAGACATGCATTGCTGTTGAGTGGAAAGTAGACATGCCATTGCTGTAAAAAGCAGCTATCTTGATTGCAATCAGATGGAGGGCTTTCAGTAATCAAGAAATAAAATGTTAGTTTGACGGAGTTCCATTTGTTTTGCCATGATTCTTGAGGTGGAATGTCTGCATTGCTTGAACAGTGGAAGTATGTGTGTAAATCTTTGAAGATTGATTAACCTTCATCAGTTTACACACACACACACACACGTGCACGCGCGCACACACACACAATAACAACAACAATAACAAACCATGCCCACCCCCACCCCCCAAAAAAACAACAAAAAAATGCACACACACGCACACACACACACACACACACACACACACACAAAACAAAGTGTTTACAGGTTGTTATTGCACATTGGTTGCCAGTTTGGGCTTTTTGTGTGTACAGAAACTCCCAGATTAATTTTCTCCTACAGTTCAAAAATACATGTACAACATGCAAGCGGCTTTGAGTTAGAAACAAAATGTACATCCTGTTCCGTATATCATACAGTGGGCACCATGTTCAATACAAGCTAATCTTTCTTTGAGAGAGAGAGAGGCCCCAAAAGCAAACCACCAAACAGGAAAAGACTCGCCCAGCAAAACGGCCTGTGATGTTGACAGCGGGTGCAGGTGCACTTTAGCATGGAAACGAACCGTTGCTATGTGATGAGGCTATGGAGAGTAGCGTCCCGTTATCGGGGGGGGCCTGTCTGTGGAAAGAGCGAGGATGAGTCCCTTCTCGACATGACAGCTGATTCACGTCCCAGAAACACCAACACGCCAGAGACGGCCAGCATGACCGCCGATAAAGATGGAAAGTACAAGGGAAAAAACTGAAAACGTGGTAAATGATGGTAGGTGTGTCTGGATGACTGTCTACAGGGTCAGTGTCATCGTCATTGCCTGAAAACAGACAATTTTCATTCAAATGAATTCAAATTATTTTTTTAATCCCAGAGGGGAAATTATAGGCCACCATAAAAATAATAATATGACATAATAATAAAAAATAAGACTTTCACTAACAGAAGTCTCATTCACGCTCACAAGTAAATTTTGCACACAAGTGCACACACACACACACACACACACACACATCCGTAAAGTCCAAAGCACTCACGCTCTTATATAAAACCACTCACAAACGCTTGCACACTCATAAATGAAACTTGCTCTCCCACAAACACATATAAAAGTCTTGTGTTCTCATTTGCCTATGAAAAACTTGAGCTTCACACACACACACACACACACACACACACACACACACACACACAAATCAAAGTCTTGGTGTACTCACACACCTAAAAAACAAACAAACAATAAACTCACATAACAGTACATAAGTCTTTAACACACTCACACACACACACTAGGGAGCGATACAGCAAGAACATCCCGTACTGATTATGCAGATTTGTTGTACAGGCTTATGACTGTTGGTACAAAAGAACATCTGAATCGTTTGGTGCTACACTTGACAGCCACAAGTCGAGCACTAAAACTACTGCTGTGCTTTAAATGTGCTGAAGAGGGGATGGGTGTCATTGGTCATGATGGCATGAGTTTTGCGGGTAGTGCGACGCTTAACCATATCAATTAGGGAGTCCAGGCTAAACCCTACACAAGAAGTGGCTTCGTCTTCCTCACTATCACCGGTAGCAGTTACCTCCATATGTTTCTAATTTCACATGTAAAGCTGCAGAGCAAGTGGTTAACAAAAAAGTAGGTTATGCCCAAGCGTGGCAAGTGAGCTGATAGGATCATTCCCTCCATCAATGTGAAGAGGTTCACACAGTGAGCAGCATTATTCAGGGGCGCCGGAAGATGTTGGGGGAGGGGGGGGGGCAGAATCTCAGAGGGGGGAAACGCCAGAGTCAGTGAAAGGAAGGACATTGCCCGGAAAAAGTGAAAAGGGGTGGGGGGGGGGGGGGCGGCGGCGGCGGCGTTCAGATGCTGCACAGACAGGGAGGGGGGGGGGGGCGTTCAGACGCTGCACAGACAAAAACCTTTCCGAACCACTGAGCCGGGGGGGGGGGGGGGGGGGGGGGGGGGGGGGGGGGGGGGGGGGCATCAGATGCTGCGCAGACAAAAACCTTTACGAACCAGGGAGCCACTGAACGGAACGACGTTGCCCAAAGAAAGTGAAAAGCGGGGAGGGGGGGGGGGGGGCGAGTGATTATCTTGACGACTTTCTGCCAAGTCGTTTTGATATTTCATGCAGTTCTCTGTTGGGTGGGATGAGGGAGAGAGCAGGAAGAGGGGAAGGGGGGGGGAGGGGGCAAGACCATGGCTTTGTCCCCCCTCTTGCCATAGTCACCTGATTTTCCAGGGGGGGGGAAAAAGATACTTTTGCCCCCCCTGCTTGGGTACAGGGTAGGCAGCTGCCCCCCCGGTTCCGGCGCCCCTGTTATTGAGAAGAGGGGCCGGGTTGGTGGATACAATTGTTTTATTTAGTTGATTTTCCAGACGAGCGTCTTTGATTGTTCAAATCATTGGAGTGTGTTAATGATTCATTTCTGTCGTGACAGCTTCAAAAAAGCAAAAGCAAGTTTCAAAGCAGCAACAGAAAGTGCAAATGCAGCTACCCCCAAGAACAATTACTAGGTATGACAAGTACTCTTGTAATCTGGATATATATTCAGCATGTCTGTAAGGTCTTAAAACTGTCATATGATGATCATTCTTTAAAGTTAAGTGTGTTGATTGATGCACTCTGCTAACGAAGAACTCCAATTTTATTCACTAGTGGTATTGAATCGTAACAAATTGAGCCACACATGTGCACTACTACAGTAATTCTGTAAATGTATTGTTATTGTTCATATTTTGTAATCTGTTCTCTAGGTCACGACTGGATGAGTTAGCTCAACCTGTAGAACATGTATTATCATCTTATGCGTGTATATTGTAAGTGAAGCTCCCATAATTATAATTCTTATAATTTCTTGCTGGGGAGAAAGGAAGAATGTTGGATATACCAGAAATTTCACATACCACGGCACACACATATAAGCAGAGAGAAAAGGGAGGTGTGGGATCACAGACTGGAAAACTGGTTGAGTTTAGTCATAGATACAATTATGTGATACTTCCAAAATACACCTTAACATTCCTTACAGCACTACCCTATACCCTCCCTGTCTGTTCACTTCAACAGAGCATTTAAACAAATAAGACACAAGCATCATAAAAAATAAGTTGCACTTTATCAGCACCAAAACACCATCATGGAAGGAGAGAGAGAGAGAGAGGTGGAGATTTCTTGTTCATGTGATTTTAAACACATTTGTGCCTTTGTCCGAATTAAGATATTTAATGTGACGAATCTTTCTCACACACACGTGTGTGTGTGTGTGTGTGTGTGTGTGTGTGTGTGTGGTTGTGTGTGTGTGTGTGTGTGTGTGTGTGTGTGTGTGTGTGTGTGTGTGCGTGCGTGCGTGGACTGTTTCAGGCCAGAGACTATTCAGCCCAGATCAAAAAACCTCCTTTTCCCGATTTCACAACACACACTCAATGCGAAAGCATCACAACGTATCAAGATTCTGGCTACACCGTCTAGGAACTTCAGGACTGGGACAGTAGCAGAGAGCAGGTTGGTACATCTGTGTTCAGTGTACAGATACATGTATTATTCAAACATGTCATAGATCCTTGGACTCGTACCAGTCTGACTATGCACTGCTGCATCATTGACATGGGGATGTATCTGGGTGGCAAGGGCATTTGGATGTGATTCCAATGACCTGTGTTTGAACTCCTGGTAGGTAATACACATATCCATCAAGGGTGTTGAACCTGTGTTTGAACTCCTGGTAGGTAATACACATATCCATCAAGGGTGTAAGTAAAAGATTCCTTAGAGAAAGCTTAATGTATGTTCAAAACACCACTGCCGCTGTCAAATCTCTTAGGCTGTTAGATAGAAGGATGTTTCATTTGGCCATTGTGACTGTTTTTGTGACTTTGTACCTTTTGGTATCAGAGAAATACAATTTTTCTTTAGCCAACAGTCCATTTCTGAACAGACTGGGACTTGCCAAATCTTCTAAAAATATCCCTCAATCAGCACCGCCCAGCTGGTCCTCAGTTCGCAGCCAAATAATGTTGTCTGCTCAGTATACGGTACACTTCTAGAAAGACATACATTTTGGCCAGATTCACCAGTGGTCTCAGGTGTGACATTGTGGCACAAGTGACTGATACTGATGCACAGATTAAACAAATTTGATGAAAAGTTTTTCACAGCGTTGTTGTATGCCTGGCAAATGTATTGGTCGGGATGCTGTTGCTCTTGTGGTGACTTTTTCCTGAAAAGCGATTAAAAAAGAAATGAAAAAAAAAAAAAGTCTGATGCTTCATCTGAAGAAAGAAGCCTGTGTGTGTGTGTGTGTGTGTGTGTGTGTGTGTGTGTGTGTGTGTGTGTGTGTGTGTGTGTTGCGCATGCACATGTGCATGGTGTGTGTGTGTGTGTGTGTGTGTGTGTGTGTGTGTGTGTGTGTGTGTGTGTGTGTGTGTGTGGAATCGATGTATGCATGCATATTATGGACTACGCACCCATGTTGTGACAAGTGTTTCAAAACTAAAAGTACATAGCACTGGTGACATGACCCTTGTGGTATCATGCTTCTTGTTTCCATATTAATTTGCAGACCCATTGGTTACTACTACAGTGGACGGCCTTCAGTCATCTGGTCTGTCAAGCCGAGACGCAACCAATGTTCTCCATAAAACCTGCACTCCTTATTGAATGGCAGCTGAATACCAGCCAGCACCTCCATCCTTACGGACTATCATGATTCTAAACACTGTGACCACGTGAAACTTCTGTACAGACCATGGAGATACAAAATGGCAACGATTAAATTCTGTGCACTTAAACTGTGTTTGTTATATCTGTCATCTGTTTGACAGCGTGCACCCATACACCCACACATACACCCACACATTTGCAGTACAATAATCTATCAACAGTTTGATAGATTCCACAACATACTATCTGTTTGTCCCTTTCCAAATGGTATAACAATTAAACCACCACAAAATAATTATGCCAGATCTAAATTGATCGGCCACTACAGATTGGTGTTTGGCAGGGAGGTTGGGGTGGGGTAAGTAGTTATTTCATGTGAGCTGTACCGTTTCATCGTGCATAGTACAGACAACACCACCAACCCCCAGTATCACCACACACACACACGCACACAGAGTAAGTCCAGTAATAAGTGGATAATGCGAAACAACCATCCGTACACAGCACTGAGACTTCACGTGATTACCTCCCCTGGTCGATCTTTCAGTTCAAGTATTTCACAAAGTTACGGATAAATATAATCCACCGCTTTTTGTTTCTCTCTGCCGATATCACTTCTGATTTTTGTTTGCAGTAGTACCGAATTTGATGGTCAGAGCACTGAGACTGAAGCGTGCGTTTTCTGCGCAAGGGAGACGATTTGCAGTCAAGTCAGTCAAGGCCCATTTGTTTCGTGCACATCTCTCTCCTGCTGACGAATATGTTGCCAAGTTTTGGTGACAGTGTGTGATGTCTGATCGCGATACGTTTAAACAAGGGGCAGCCTGGTGATTTTTTGGGTGTAAGCAAAGGTATGGGCTCTCTGCCAGACGACAGACGTTGCTTGACGACACCGTTGCTACGTGACGCCGCAGACGGTGGTGAGAGTTACGTCCCGTGCTGTAGACCGGACCCAAAAAGTAAACCTGGAGAGCATAACACGGTGTGTGGATTTTTCTTGTGCTGTGTCCTTGCTGGGACGGCCAGTTCGTGCTCTACGGGCAACAAGTGAGAGTAACTGACTGCCAACATGACTGCCGGCGACGCAAAGACAAGCAACCGTGAGTACTAAAAATCGTGTCTTTCGTTAGAATGTAGAGTCGTCTTTTACTGGTTTTGCTGCGCACAGTGGTGTTAAATGCCTATTCAAGTGCACGTATTCAGTTACGACTGATTGCTCAGATAAACGTGCTAACAAAGGCATAAATGCCCTGTGGGTAAGCTTTCCAGTAATTTCTAGCACTTGCTGGACTGATGTGAAGAAACTGTAATACGTGTGTGTGTGTGTGTGTGTGTGTGTGTGTGTACGTGTGTGTGTGTGTGAGAGAGAGAGAGAGAGAGAGAGAGGTCGGGAGGGGGTGGGGGGGGGGCATTTTATTGTATGGACATAATTATAATTATGACTTTTACAGTGGAAGTGAGACATCATTGCACGTAATTGCATTTAAAGGGTGTGTGTGTGTGGGTGGGTGGGGGGGGGGGGGTAATGCCAGATGAACATACAAAAACAGAGGTTACTAAACACACACACACACACACACATGATAGGAGGATGTAAGCCTCATAGAGTACATGGCTCTACTAAAGTCAGTTGATACCCCCTGTGCCTTGAGAATACATTGGTCAGAATGTATTCTGTATTCTGTATGACTGTGGTGATCACCCACTAGATGTGGCCATTGCAAATTTCTTGCGCTGGACCTTCATGCATATATGATGAGCCTGACTGCGTGTGTGCGTATATCTGTCAGAAGCCCCACAGCATGTGCTTGATGAATAAGTTATGCTCTCCTCAGGCGAGTTTGGGGAGTATGACAGTGATGCAGATGAGCGTGGGGTGGACTTCCACAAGGATGGTAAAGGCGGCAAGAAACCGGGTGTGTGGGTGTGGTGTGCATTTTAACACTTATCTCACCGGTTCCTGCTGTTTGTCAGTGTGTACACGTGCAGAGGCCAGAAGGCGCAGCAAGAATGTACAGCTTCCTTTACTTTGTGTGCATGTGTTTTCTTTCACTCTACGAAATGTGAAGTTGTTTGGTGTTGTTTTTGACTGTGGTACAAGTCTCCTACCCGCCACCTCTCCCACCCCCCACCCCTCTCTAGTTGCCACAATCAGGCAGACAGGTACATGTAGTAGTTTCTGTGTGTGTGTGTGTGTGTGTGTGTGTGTGTGTGTGTGTGTGTAAGAAAGGGGTGCTTGCATGTGTATCAAAACTTAGGCACCCCTGTTGAAGCATTGACAGCTGTCCCCTTTGCCATGGCCGGTCTGACTGAAATATCCCCAGGGGACTAGTGTTACTCTTTTAGGCAGTGCCAGTTTTGACAGCATGTTAGGGGCAGGTGTCAGAGAGTGTAATTCATGTGAATGTATAGTGGTTTGTGCAAACTGTCAGTAGGACATTGTGATATCCGAGCATGGTACGTATACTGTATGTCATTGTATCTAAAACAACCAGCATTTAACATGGCTTACATTACAGTATTGTGTAGCGTGAATTTTAAGATACACGTGTGAATTTATGTTTCCCATTCCTCACAAACTACAGTTCTGCTGTGTGTTTTGTTAAACACATTTTTGATCAACGTGTACACATCATCTTGGTGAGGTTCATGGTTCATGTATATATTTTCACATGTAGTGTGCTGATGAGCACTGTGTTGAACTGTATCAGAATAACGCCTTTGTGTGGATGTAATTTCACTGGTGTGTTGTGGCTTTCACTAAAAGTGGACCAAGACATGTCTACTATCAGGGCTTGGTATCTGCACTGGACATCGGTCATAGACCAGTTCAATTTTGAAATGTCCGCTTACTTTCTCACCAAGACACACTTGTCCTATTGTTTCTGCATTATAGTCATCTTGATTCAGGACAAATGTCATACATGTATATATACTTTTACAGTCAGCCAGGACATTTGTCCTATCGCGGTTCCCACAGATATGAAGCCCTGTACCAGCATCTGGACAAAGGGCCTAAGCGCCTATAAAATCCATTGCACTTTGGTCCTTTGTTTTTCAGATTAGGGTAAACCTCTGTGAAGGAATGAATGTGGTGAAAAATTCATCAGGACGCTGTGGCAGTGTTTATTTGTTAGTTGTTAGGGGAATGTTCCTACTGTGAGTTGTGCATGAGGAATTTGTGCATGATCTGGAAATTTTCAGGCGTGCGTGCGTGCGTGCGTGCGTGCGTGCGTGCGTGTGTGTGTGTGTGTGTGTGTGTGTGTGTGTGTGTGTGTGTGTGTGTGTGTGTGTGTCAAGAACATGCCCATCATATTGATAATTGGTCCTTACCAATCTCTGAATTACAGCAGCTGTTACAAAATTACGTAAACGTGTGTGTGTGTGTGTCAAGAACATGCCCATCATATTGATAATTGGTCCTTACCAATCTCTGAATTACAGCAGCTGTTACAAAATTACGTAAACGTGTGTGTGTGTGTGTGTGTGTGTATGAGTGTGTGGCAGGTCATTCACCCTGTAGATGTGTTCCTGTACATGTGGTGTTTCACACAGCTATTTCCATTTCAGGGGAATATGAGCGGATACGTGAAAACGCCCGGTGAGTTCTTCCTTCAGTTTCAATTCCATAACAGAAAATGAACAAACCACAATTGTTCATGCTTTCATTTTGCAGGGCTGTATAGCCAAATAAGGGTTCCTCGGAGGATAACATATTTGTGAGTGAGAATTTGGTGCTTTTTGTTTTGAGTCCGTTTGTTGGGTAGAAAAAAACCCGGCTGGTTGTGATGGGTGGTGATTAGTCCTTTTTTGTTAGTTTTTTTTTTTTTTACTGTTTATTGTTTTGTGTTTTTGCCGTTAACATTTTAAAATATTGTTTGTATATTTATGTTTGTGTGTGTATTTTATTATTTCGTTTTTCTTTATTTATTTATTGGGGTGGGGGGGGGGGGGGGGGGCTGAAGCTGAGGGTGTTGTGTTTGTCTCCCCAATAGACATATTTGCTCATTGAGTTTGTGGGGTATACTTGGCTAATCCCCTCATTTCTGGGGCTGCTTGTGACAGACAGTAAAAAAAAAAAAAGAAGTATATTTTTCATGGCAATTTTTTTTTTTTTTTTTTTTGCTGCAGAAAATTGGCTTCTTTTTTTTTTCATTTTCTGCAGGAAAAGAAGATTGAAGGTTTTCTTCATCTTCCTCCCCCCCCCCCCCCCTTTTTTTTTTGTTTTTTACATTTTGTTCTTTTTTTTTCTTTCTTTTTTTGTTGTTGCATGTGTACCAGTTGGTGATTATAATTACCGCAAGTGAGGTGTCAAAATGTGCTTCTTAAATCCAGTAATTATTACTTGCAAAACCAGAAGGAATAGGGCTGTTGTGATTTCATGGTAGCTTATCAGTACTTCTATCAGTATTATCCGCCACGACCGGGGTATGTTTGAAGTGCTTGTCAAGTCAAGCGGAATAAATGTTGAGACGAGTTTACAGAACTTGGGGCGATATGTAGAGGGTTTCTTCGCGCAACACATGCACTGGCCGGGCCTGGGTAATGTACACACTGAGGGCAAGCACTTATCCAGTGCTTTAGCGGAGCCGTGTCTCTGCCCTGCCCCATACACTAATCCTATAATCCAAATCTAATGCCACTCTCAACACTACCAGGCAAATGGCAATGTTAAAGTTTAGGTTGTACGGGCGGAAGGTTGCGATTTGATTTAAACGGCCGCAGCTACGCCTCGTACTTCTAGTTGTAAGTGTGATTTGTAGCAAAGCAAAACAGCCGGTGAGAGAAGCATGCCTGTCATGCTGTTAAACCCAGGAGAATTCACTCCTGTGGTTGTCTGGCAGCGAAGATTAAAAACTGTTTATTAAGGAGACAAATAGGGTACTTGCGGTAGGCACAGCCATGCCCCAAGCAGGGGCGATACCCCCCTGGAAGAGGTGAACTCAAAAGCAGAATCCTATCTATATCTTTGAGGAGATCATTTATCTTGATTTGTCAGCTTAGGTAGATTAAGCTTTCAGTTTCACAACGCTCGAGATAGGCACATGGCTTCATTTGTTCAAATGACAGTAGGGGGTACTCTGTCATCAGAAAACAAACGTGACCCCCCACACCACCCCTTAATGTTTTTTTTTTTTTTTTTTTCGTCCTCAGCCTTGAGGATGAAATCATCCACTCATTGCTTCTTTATTTGTTGGATCAAGTGCAAAGACTGTTTAGGGTTACCTGTATCTGCTTCTTGTACATGCATCTGAACCCTCCCGCACCCCCCCCCCCCCCCCCCCACCCCCCACACACAGAGTTATGCCAAACCAGAACTTTGTATAATTCATCAATACTGTGTCCATATCACCTCCAAAATAGAGAGACTCAAATTAGACACATCCATTGCAATGACGATGTGCCTTTGGTGTTCTTTTTTCAGTGAGCGACTGAAGGAACTGGCCAGACCAAGACAGCCATACATAGAAAGTCACACATGTGTTGGGTAAGTAATTTTCCCACAAGAATTACTTGGTAATTATCTTCTAAACTCTACAGGCTGTCTGTCACTAGAGACAGTGAATACATTTACTCAGTGTTTTTGTTGCCACTAAGGAAACGATTAAACCAAAGCAACTGCAAAGCTTTGGGTGAGGAGTGGTCTACAAGTACAGCGTCCAACTTTAGTAAGGTGTGTTACTGAACAAACACGACTGCTATCACGACAAAAGCCCCAATTAAGTCGAGCTGTGATGTGTGAAACTGACATTTCCTGGCTCCCAGGATGCTTATTGGGGGTTTCTCTCCGGGTGCTTTGGCTTTCCAAAATAAAATAAAAAAAGGTTAGGTCGGGTGCACCCTGGTGACATACTTCTCCCAGGGGAAGCAACCTCAAAGGGGGGGGGGGGGGAGGAAGGGGGGGGGGGGGGGCAGCAATGTGAAGCCTTCAGATCTGTAAGTTGAATAATGAAGGTTGCTTGTGTGACAGTCCGAAGGTTCACTGGGGTACCCAGGAGATGATGTGGCCAGTGTCACCACGAGCACTTCGCGGACGTGCCTCGCCTCGTGTCACGTACCTGGCAACCCCCAAAAAGAATTTCCAGGAGGGAACAGAGTTTGCACACAGGTTGGTACTGTTGTAATGTCCCTTTTCCAGCTGTACTGCAGTCAGATAAAACAAAGCAACTATCATAACAGCGTTGTCAATACTAACAAAGTAATTTGTCTTTAACACCCCCCCCCCAAAAAAAAAAAAAAAAAAAAAATGTTGGTTACTGTACATTCGTTCACTCTGTCATCTCAAACATTTTCTCTGGGGATTCACTACTATGATCTCCCCTGTGAGTTCTGAGCAGACGGCACTTTGCAGATCTTGTACAGGTCAACAGATTTAGCTGGAGAATGTCTGGTGAGGTCATTCTTACTGGTTCGTAGGAGAGTTGTGGTTTTCCGCCATTTCCCTTATGACTTTTTTTTTTTTTTTTTTAGTGTAGAGGTTCTAGAGACACATAGCTATCATAAACAAGGGACATCCAGTTTGAGGTCTGTTTTTGCAAGTTGGGCCATCGTCAGTTTCATGTGGTTTTACCTTGGGCTGTGACATCTCATGGACTCTTTTTTTTTTGGAGGAAATTTAGATCTACTGGGTTCTTATATCGGCTGGCAGGAAAACGCATCTCAAACTGTCCACTTGATCAAAATCAAAATAAAAATTCTGCCAAAATAATGTGTGAAAGTACTCAGGCAGGCAGATAAATTGATGCTTGAGAATATCTTTCAGTTTTTACACGCAAGTTGGCACGTTCACTGATGAGGGTCACAGCACTCATTCACCTTGTGATCTGTACCACATATGAACCTGTGGGCGGTTTCACTAAGTTTCGCACAAACAGCCTTTCAGTTGAGCTGTTTCGCATGACGTTCATCCAAAACAGCATGCGATGTTGAGCTGTTTCGCATGACGTTCATCCAAAACAGCATGCGATGTTTGAAAAATGAAGACTTAGCTACATTCTTAGTACGTTTTGGACGTTTTCTTCACCTTTCGAGAAACGTGTGTTTCAAACGGAAAACATGCACCAGCACAGAGGATGTTGCGACCAATCTGAGTATAAGGGTGAATAGGTGGTTTGACTGTGTATATGGTGGTCACATCCAGTTTTTTTGTGTGTGGGCTTCGTTTCTTCCTGATGGGCACCTGTTTCTTAACTGTTCAAGAATAAGACAGGAGAGCACACAGAAGTATTGAATATCCTACAGAAGATGCATGCAGTCACGACTGTTAGATGTGTCATTTCATAGTTATGCTGCATTACATCTGCTGAAGTAAAGACTTTGTCCTGTTCTGCATATGTCATTTTCATGAACTGGCAGCCGCATCGGCACAAAACTGATGTGTCATGCAGCAGAAGAGAAAAGACAGCTAACAATCCACTATTTATACTAGGATTTGTTTTTCACCGCCTCCAGCTTATTGCGTTTGGGTGTAGACGTATGATTCTTTTCATTATTATCGGTGCTTCTGTGTTTGCAGACCCATGTTCTTCTACAGCGCGGGACGACCGTCAGTCATCTGGACAGTCAGTGAGGGGGCTCAGCAAGGCTCAGCGACTGAACGAGTCCAGTTCTTATCACAGCACAAGCAGTTCCACCCTGACTGGCGGGAAGACAAGTGAGTGTTCTTTTGTCAGGGTCATAAGCTGAGTCTAAGAAGAGGTTGCAGACAGACACGCAGGCACATTATTTTCACTTTGGAAAACCTACCTTGCATGTGATAATGTAAAAACAAGAGAACTTCCGTGATCACACCGGTTTACATAGCTTAGCCCATGTAACTGAGTACTAAAACAAGCGAAAGAGATCTTAACACAATTTGTATCATGTAAGTTATGTGGGAACCTTTTCCCCTGTCCAGCCATCGCCAGTACATGTATTTGTCTTCTCTCATATCAAGCAGTGTGAAAGTTTTGGATCTCCCCAACAGAGTGCACAGGCAGAGTGCTGTCCATTGCAAAACATCTGGTGTAAGAGGTATTACTCTTGCCTGATTCTCACATTTAGTGGCCCAAACCAAAAGTAAATGCCGGTGCACATCATTAAGTGTGTTAAAATTAGGTTCATCAGACTGTCACATCTTTCCCTTACTGTGTTTCAGGCGTCAGTTTGTCTATGGCTGTGGTCGTGAAAGCCCTGTTTGGGCTGTTTCCCGCAGTGCACAGCAGTGCGAGGAGCGCCCGCGGACCACAGCACTAGCGGAGCACCGCCCCTACCATCCGGACTTCAAGCCTGAGCGACCTATCCAGAGTATCGTCACCGAACCAGCACGCAATGCCAGGTGCACTGACCATGTCAGCAGTCTGGCGAACCCCAAGAAACGCGTGCCTGGTCCATTCCGTCATCCTCAGTGGCCGGTCAGTATTGCTGCAGCTCAGTACACACCGTAGGGTAAATACTGTTGAGCAGTGTCTATGGCAAAATTAATCGATTCACGGGACATTCTGAATTTATCTTTCATTAGTGCGTGTCCAGTTGGTTGGTACATGTAATGTCAAAATGGAAACTAACCTCCATGTTGCAACTCTTGTAAGTTAGGAAGTGTTTCCCTTCGCTGTGATGTCATGAACCTGAAAAAGTGTGTTCATAAAACACCCAGGTGTACATGGGTTAAATATAAACATGTACATGTATGCGTTAGATGTTTAACTTCACATTTATTATTATTTGTGCCACACTTGTGTACCACCTGTATGCACGGTTCAGCTGCTCAAATTCAGCCTTTTTTTTTCCCCTTGCAGGTAACTGAACAGGCAAAAACTGCAGTGGCCTCATCACGCTGCATGGAGCTTGCTCGATCCAAGCCACTGGCGGAAGGTTTCCAGCTGGCCCGGGAGGTGGAGTGGCCAGTGACTAAGGCAGCAAAGCGCGCTCAGGCCTCAGGACGGGTGATTGAACTGGCGACCCCCATCACACGAGCTTCTATGGATCACGTACAGTTCAACCCAGAGGCTTTCATAGTGAAGGAATCTGCGCTGAAGGGAGTCATACCTGGACGCATCCAGGATCTAGCGGAGCCCATCAAGAGATAAATGTCTGAAATACCAGTGATGGACACCACCTGCCTTAGACAGAAAAATATACAGTATTTGAAAGGTTTAGTGTATAGCGGGTCTGAAAAGAAATGCCTTGCAACAAATTTATCATGACTTTCAGGTGCACAAGTTCTGCAAAACCCATATTAATGCTATAGGCTACAAAAGATACAAACACTGGTGGGGTACCACTGTCAGCTAGTCAAGACTGCCACATTGTTTGAAATATTTATCACTTGTGGCAGAAGAACACCAAAGCGAAAGAATGACAGTACAAAGCAATAAATGAATTTCACAGTGATAATTGTTCTTTTGTAAATTTTAAGTGCATAGAGCTGGGCAGTTACTTGCAGTTCACGAGGAGTATTTGTGCATGACAGCATAATAGACATAGTGCTATGACTGACAGAGACCAGCTGCGGACAGTGTAGCAACTTTCGTAACAAGAAACACCTTTACTTGTACTGCATGTATTTTACTGCAGTTTTTTTTGGTTTGTTTTTTAATAGCTAAATGCGGGTGTATTATTCTATTTCCTTCAATTTTTTAAGCTCTTCTGCTGACAGTTCTAAAAGACAGTTTATCACTACATGTACTATAAACTTTGCATTCAGGAAAGAAGAAGAAACATGTACACCATTGGATTTATGACAGATTGAATCAAAAATGATACCCGTCTTCTCTCCCCCTTCCCCCAAACCTGACATCCCCAAAACAGGTCAAACCTTATGTCTCCTTTATGTCAGTCGTAGGGCTAAGACAGCCAGCCGTTTGTGATTTTGTTTTTGTATTTAACTGTTTTGTGCTTATTGTGCATTAATTTATTCCAAGCTCAGCTTTTGCTTGCTTCAGTTACCAGGTTACATGGCATGAGAAGGGAAACAATGGACACTTGATTTTTACTGGCAGTTTTATTTTACAAGTCTGTGTACAGTATTTTCGCTTTGTGCAATGTGAGTGGTGTGTGGTGTGTACTTTCTAAAAGTGATCTTTAAATTGTGTGGTAATGATACTGTATACCATGTCTTTCCTTCCCAAGTTCAGTATTACGGTACTTAAAACAGTTTGTTCTGTGTGTGTGTGTATATATATATATATCAACCTCCCTACCGAATCAGTATTACGATACACAGACGTAAGTCCCAGTTTTGTGCAGTTGTGGCTACATTCCACTGGTTTTACCACCAGTTTAAATGTTAAAAGAACAATTATATGTGTACCATCTCCTAAGTTAATGCATGACATTTCATTTGAATTTTTAGTCCCTCAAGGTGAAATAATCTGGCTTATGGAACCTACTGCAAGCTGAGAGAGGGACTGTTCTGTCATCATTAAGAAAAAAATTCTAAGCACCCATCATATCTACAATGCTTAGGCCCTTTTTCCAGTGTACTAAAAGGACAGTATTAAAAGAAGCCATTAGGAATTGGCTTTATTCACACAGTATTAAATGACTTTTACAAGTCTGACCAGCGGACTGCTTCCATTTTATGCGATTTTTGCATTTCCTTTTTCCGATCTGATCAGTATTTGTCTTGTGCCACCTTTACCAGTATTATAAAATTGTTTTCGCACGAAGACATGTAACTTGTGCTGCTGAGTTGACTGTTTCTCATTGAATGCATACACACAAACTCAGTATTATTGTTTGGTGTTGTAGTTTAAATACCGTGCTTCATTTTGAACTCTGTAAATAAAATACACACTTGTTGAAATAACTGTCTTTGTAGCGTGTGTGTGTTGGAGCGTGTTTCAGGTATGGGAATTAATTTCTAAGATTTTTAAAAACCTCTGAAATCAAAAGGGTTCCAATATGGAATGCATGCTCCTTTGAGAAACTTTTTTGGATACATTAAAATCTGCACAATCTGAGGGTATTTGGGCCTGAAATTGAAGTGCACAGTTTTTTCAGAAAACACATTATTTTCGCACATGTAAATTATGCAGTACAGATTAGGGGCAGTAGAAAGTTGGACCCACATTCAGACTTAGAATTTCCTCTCTGAAACTGAAATATGTATAACAGTATTTTTTTCCCTCTGAAATTTGCTGATCCAAGGATAATTCCCATGCTTCTGTGTGTGTGTGTGTGAGTGAGATAGGTGTCAGTATCAACAAACACTGCTTGTACATAAAGAAACAACAATAAAGACCTTGTAATTCACCAGGATTACCTTTATAACACACACTGTCTATCTCTCACACACACACATACACACAATGTCATACATCACATGAGACAATCATCTTACAGTTACACTGTGGGCAAAAGTCAGTCTTTCAAGTACTGGTGACTTTCAGTAAAATGCACTTCAGTATACATATGCACAATGTACTCTGAAACTCTGCTGGTATCTGGAAAAAAGGCCCAAGCCCTCATCAACCATTTGTGCTCCAGATATTGGTAGATCTAGCTTTAGTTGTACAGGTAGTGCGTGAGATTAAGTTCCTTCATAAACTCCTCAAAAGTGAACTAGTAAGACCAATATATTTACTGGAGTCCCAGTATTATTCATATAGTGACCATTTTGTACGTAAAAATGCAGTAACGGAGAAGTGATTTCAGGGCCACCAAACAAGACGTGTCAGTGACTAAAAACTGACAAACACATAAAACACTGCTGTAACAAAAGTAGGCTGTTCAACATACAGAACTACCATATACCTCAGTCATTGCTGATCTTTTATCAACACCAGAAAATGTTCAAGAATTGTGTGTCTTCAGAAAAAAAAACCCAAGGACTGAAGGGTCCTTTTCCACACATCACTTCCATAATAAAAATGAAGATCCAGATTGCTGATCTGCATGCAAAACACTGGCAGGCATAGCAAAACAACCCAATTCAGCTTCACAATTTAACAGCTTCTTGTCATGTTCAAACGGGCTGCCCATGCACAGATAAAGTGCGATGAACCAAAAGTTCAGTGACAGATGTGATACACATGTATGCAGTAGCATCACGATGACTCCTGACTGCGGGAAGCCAAATATGCGTTGTACTGTTCAGGTATGCTACGGAAGAGGCGAATTTTACGACCTATCTGTTTTGGTGTCTCTTGGAAGTAGTTGAGCGCATCACGTGCCATTGCCTGTAAAATTGAAAAGACAAACTAATGATAGCACTCCAAGCAATACAAATCAGCAATCGTTTTCTGATGAACTGTCACACACAACGAGCCTTTATATTTACTTCGTAAAAGTTTGACACATCGTTTACAAAAAAAGAGAAAAAAGTCTTATCTATTGTCTGCTAATTGTTTTATTAACCTTTTGATATTCTGATAATTTACAAAGAATATACATATACACCGTCAGACACTGATGGACACTCAAGAGTTCCTTCTAAACTAGACACTACACATATTGCTTTATTTATGTTTCTCTTTTAATGCTTTCCAAAGGAAACCAAGCTGATTTGACAGATACTCCCGTCACGATAACAAAGTCTGTGCCTACCTTGTAATCATCACCATACTTGTCAATCATGGCTATACAGAAATCCACGTCTGGTTCGGACATCTTCATTCGTCGCTGTTGAGGTGCATTGGCCTCTTCCTCTAGTTCTGAAATAGATCAAGTACACATGAAATACAGAAATTGGTGTCAAACCACTTTTACAAACTGTGTTCCGTTCAATGAAGTCAGTATGTATCAGATTCAGAACTAGCCAATATCATCTTGTCCAAATTTCCTCTCTGAATTATCAGTAACTGTAAGTAAAGTAACCATATGCAATGATACAGAAAATGTGTTGGAGGCATCAAAAGCAACAAGGACGATTTGCTAAATATGAGCCAATAGCTCAAATTTCAGGAAGACTGAAAAAAGAAAAATTCACTGATCTCTTACCTTCAACAACTCGGCTTTTCTTTCGTTGCTGGGAGTACCTGGTGTCTGCATCGGTTGCTGCTGTTTGAGGACCAAGCAAGTCCTGGAAATGCATAACACCAAAATGACTTTGACCATACTTTATGACTGAAAAGTGTGCTTTTCTAATAAAACAACACCAAACACAAACAAAAATGAAAACAATGGAATATATACAAACACACATTTCCACAAAACATAGTCAAGAAAGTGTTAAATTAGACTGTCATTTTGTTTTCTGAGTGACACCTTGCAAAGTTGCAGCTGCATGGAAGACTTGGCACAGTCACACACATTGTCACCTCCTGAGAGAGAAAGTGAGGGATAGGTTTGGGACCCTAAAGGTCTTTGTTTAATTTTCGTTTTTATAATCAGTTAAGTGAGGTCATCAGTGATTACTGAGGTCACCGTACATCAAAGATGCCAAGAATATTGAGAAGTTTCACTTTGAGTTTGACAGGCACTGAAGAGAACAAACTTTTTACTTTAGTCTTTAGAAGTTTAGTGTATGTCGTTTTTCTCACCTTTGCCCTTGGGATTTTAAGAGTCGTATTTGGATCTGCAGAGAGTCCCATGTCTTTCATGTTCTTATACAAGGTCTTTTTCTCATTCCATGCCTGGCGAATCTGCTTGCTGGAAGTGGAAAGACATGTTTCACTGTTTGAAATCACAAATTGCAATTTGTACGCGTGGGTTTCCTGTAATATCATTGTTATAAGCCATGGTTACAGTTACATACACTATTCATGATAAATTAGTAGCTAATTACACACTCATCGAGAGCAGGACATGGCATTCATGTACATATAATCCTAATAATTTATGATACTCTTTTTACTTGTACACAGGGCCACACTGGAAGATCTTGGCATTGGTAGAAAAGCAATCACGGCGTTACTGACAAAAAAACACCCCAAAACCCACAAAGTTAACCACTGTACCAATGGATTGTAGGCATTTTCTTTGATTTTGTCCATGATTTCCTTCTGTCCCTCTGATAATTGAAAGACTTTTTGGTCTTTTTTGGTTTCCCCATCGTCTAGCGAGCCTTAGGAAAACGTGACCAACGTGACCGGAAGTTGTGGTCTGCAAATGTTGAGTTAGCTGGTAATAGTTATCCGCACCAACGAATAACTTTTACCGAAAATGTTTCAGTCATCCGAATAATATGTTAAACTTCAAGGCTTAGAATTAGACAAAATCCTTGAAATAGCTCGGTGAGATAAACAGAAATTTACCGTGCTCTGTTTGTCGAAAGCTGAGTTAGTACGAAAGTAAAGCTGTTGTCAGTAACATCTTTCGTAATGGCTACTCCACCAGGGTCAGAGAACGCGATGGGGACAGAAGATTTTACCTACTTGCCACCCCCTCGGCCACCTATGTACCGCGAGGAAGGCGTGAAAGAGAAGTTCATCAGGAAGACTAAAGAAAACCCATTCGTTCCCATCGGTAATTTCTTTTGTTGTAACATGTATGCAAAGGTCGTGTCGCTTCAGCTGTGAGTGACCGACTAAAGTGTAGCTCAGCTGTTGCTACACGGTAATGGATTATGGTCTGTTTTTCAGCTGTATCTGAAACGCACAGGTTTTGTTTATTGTTGCACGCTGGAGGCAAAATGTAATTGATTGACATAAATAGTAAATGATTAGTTCTAGTGCTGAACTCGGTGGAAGATGCTGCTTCAAGACATTGCACGTTTCAATGACACTGCAATGCTTACCTGCAGAACTTACCATGCTAGAGACATACATAGTCTGTGTATGTCTCTGACCATACGTATTTTCAGACACAGCAGTGAGCATGCATCCTATGGCCTGGTTGTGTCCTGTAGTCATCCAGTAGGCTCAGCACATCAGAGCTTTCTCCTGCATAGAATCTCTGTTATATTGATCAGTATAATTATAAATATATATGAACTGCACTGTTTTGGGCACAATTTTGCAGGCCAGAGCCTTGAAAAGTACTTGCAACTGTTTACAAGACATGAACATAATAAAACATGTAATGATTTCCATAGATACAGACTATGATACTGCTGAGAGGACCAAAATACTCGCTAGTATATAATTGAAAGCAGCACCCAGTGTGACGCAAGCATAGGCTATTGTGGAGAATTGCTAAGTATGGTTTTAAAAAAAAAAATCCAAAATTCTCTGTGGTTCCGTGAATTTCTGCGTTTTAGAAATCTGTTTCCGACTAAAACAAGTTAGGTTCCGCGGAGGAAAAAAAAATTGTAAAAAAAAAATTCATGTGGCCCACCCCCTGCTGTGCACGCACGACTGCGGACAAAGCCGGGACAGGGCAATTAGACTATTTTAAAATTGTGAGTTGATGTTAAAACAATGATTTCTTAAAATGTTTGCCTTTCTACTCCATGTTTCAGGTGTGGCGGTGACCACCTTTGCTCTGACTTTTGGGCTTATACAGATGAAAACGGGGAACAAACGCATGTCACAAAAGATGATGCGTCTGAGAATTGCTGGCCAGGGCTTCACTGTGATGGCTGTACTGATGGGAGTGGCCTATGGAACTTCTGGGAAAAAACGTTAGATAATAGAATAGACACTGATGAAAGTAGTGTTTATATGGAGGGGGGGACTAGAACATTTTCAGCTCATTCACGATGAAATGCCAAAATTTGGGCATGCTTTGGACAGCTGCCAAATTTGTGCAGGCTGTCTGCATTGAAGAGTAATTTGGTTACGCCTGTTGGTTCAGGATGTTAAGAATCTATTGAAATGAAGTGGAGTTATATCCATTGTGAATTGAAGTTGAAAACAAAGCTGTTGAATATCCATTGTTTCACTTTCAAAATTTCAAGTGTTTTGGGCTGGTCGATGTTGCTTTTGGTGGGGCATAAAATGCATTTACATTGTGACTGTTGCACTGAAGTTACCTGTAGTTTAATTATTGGCAGTGTATACTGATATAAATTGGCATGGTGTTTGTGTGTTCGCTACACCCTACTATGTGTTGGTTTGTGTCTGTTTGACAGTTCTTTTTTTTTTTTTTTTTTTTTTGCTGCCCCAACTCTTTGCCGGCTCCAGTGGTGTTTCTCCCTGGTAATGGGTGGAATCCACGGAGGACTCGGAAGTTGGGGCAATTTTTATTCTGCATGATGATGGAGATGAGGATGATGGTAAGATGATGCCATGGAGGGTCCGTGTGGTTTGGGACTGCGGGACAGGGCCGCATTCCACGCTCCTGTCATAAATATCCCGGCATTAACCAGGCCCGGGAACTACGGCACCTGCGGTGCCGGCCGTGTAATCATCCACATCATAAGACGTGTCATACCAAGGGAAGCACCCCCAAAGTCGCACCCGTGAAGTGGGTGAAGCTCGGCTGTGTGGCAACAGCCTTCCCATTGGGCCCATAGCACACCCGCTCTGGGTAGGAGCCGACCTAGGTAGGAAAAATCCCGCTTGCCTCGGCTGGGACTCGAACCCGGGTCTCCCGGTCCATAGTCCGAAGTGCTAACCACTACACTACGGGGGCCGGTCTGTTTGACAGTTCTTAGTATTTGTTGTTGTGAATGTGTGTGTGTGTTTCTGAAAGCAAATCTGTGTAATGAGACTCACTCAGGCCTCAGATTGTTTGTTTGTTCAGGCCATTTACCCATAAGAACATGTGGAATTGTGGGCTTGTTCTAGTGTAATGAGAAATTCAATGTGTGCGTGTGTGTGTGTGTGTGTGTGTGAGAGAGAGAGAGAGAGAGAATCAAATGTGATGTGCAGAGAAAACCTTATCAAGAAAAGTTCAAGTCATGTGAATAAATCATGCAAAGTCTTTGAATTTGTTTCCATTTGTTTATGTACATGTACATATTTTGTTATGTATCAAGATCTGTAGACAGTGCACGTCACATTTCCTTGAAAACACTTCGCATATTGCTGTGAGACGGATTTTACTAATGAAACATGTACCATGTGGTTCTTTATAGTTGTACCACTGAATAAATTGTACTGGCCACATGAGAGACATCTCTTCAGTATGTAAGAAAGAAGATTGAGAGAGAGAGAGATCTATACACAAAGATACATTTATGCTCAAGTCAAACGCTGGAATTCGTTGTGGCGTGAATTACGTCTGGGCAGACCTTGGTGCTTCACGGTGAGGTGGAGGCTGACAACGCCATTGTTTGTGGCTCTAGTCCCAAGTCGCAAAGTCAAGATTGACCGATGAACCCCTTCTCGACATTCACTAAGGGTACGATCAGCCAGGATGGCCGAATGGTAGAGCGTTGGACCTCTAATGCTCGGGTCGTGAGTTCGTATCCCGGCTGGGGCCAAATATTTGTGCTGGCTTTTTCGTCGTAGCACTGTCTTTGATATCACCCGTATGTGGTGGAAAAGGACGTTAAACCCCCAAACACCCACCCTCACCATAAAAATCTTCCCACTTTTGGCAGATTCCCACCTTTGGCTAAAGTTTTCCTCCCCCAAAAAGGTGTCTCCTCGTCCGTCTGATGCACTTAAATCATGCCAGAACACACCAGATTGCACAGATTTTTTAGTATAATTCTAAACGTTTTCCTCCAAAAGTAGTGTTTCCTCCTCTGAAGCACTTATGCAGCACTTTAAAGCACTTAAAATTATGCCAAAATGCACCAACATGCACAGATTTTTGTTTTTTTTTCAAGTTCTTGTAAATCCGGGGGAGCATGTCCCCATACACCCCTAGCATTGCAGCAGACGCGCGTTGTGCCACTTCAGCACATTCACTAAATGTCACACTTTTCATCCTCTTGGATCATGGGCAGTTTTAAGTCCTCAGTGTACGACAACTGACACGGTAAACATGGGAAAGCTCAGCACCGTGTAGCGAATCGCTCTCGACCGACGTCGGCTGCAGTTGAGGGCTGAGCACTGTTGTGTTCCGCACGCAGACATCGGTCAGGGTTTTAAAATCTTTCTTTGTTTGGAGGATCTTCTTCTTTTTACTAAGTATTTTCTCCTTTAAAGCACCTAAAATCATGCCCAAAATGCACAAAACTGCACAGATTTTAGTCGGGGGGTGGGGGGGGGGGTGCAGAGGCGGTTGGTTTAAGAGACTTTGTCACTTATGTGAGAGGTCAGGTTCGAGTCAGTCTCACTCGGAAGAAGTTTTCCTTCTTCAGTGTACCTCAGTGGGGCCGATCACCGGGGGTTCTCTCCGTTCCCCCTCTGCTTTGGAAATTGCCAGCCTACTAAACATGACAATAAATGCAATTCTAAATTCCGAAACTTACATTGCTGAGCTGACCCTTCGCAACACGTGATTGTAATGTGTTCATGTCCAGTAAGTGTGAGAGAATAATAATAATAATAATGAGTATTATATAGGCGCTTTACCCAATTTCATGAATCGGCTCAAAGCGCCGCGAACTGAACCCAACACGCACGCTCACGTGAATCACACACATTCTCTCACACACTGGACATAAACACATTACAATCACGTGGTGCGAAGGGTCAGCTCAGCTATTTAAATTTCGGAATTTAGAATTGCATTTATTTTTCAAATTTGGTGGGCTGAACATTTCCAAAGCAGAGAATGCGTGTGATTCACGTGAGCGTGTATGTTGGGTTCAGTTCGCGGCGCATTGAGTCATTTGAAGAAATTGGGTAAAGCGCCTGTACAATACTAAGTAATTATTACTATTTTTAGAATGAGCCCGGCGGGGTTCTTCTGAGTATAGCCACCAATTTCGATGTGAGAACTCTAAATAATTAGGGTTTATCGTGTGCACACACACACACACACACACACACACACACACACACTGTGCGTCGGTTGGGCAGCACTTTGGGATGGAACCAAAGGTGTGACATCAATAAGATCCTACCGTGACACTGCAATGGTTAGAAATCCCGAACGAAGTCGCTGAACGTTTTCTGTGTCGCCTCCTGACTGTGGGAAATACGAGACAGCGAGAGGGAACTGTACCAGGAGATGCAAAAAACAACGCCAAGATCACGAACAAGAGGAAAAGGCAGAAATGGGTCGAAATTGCGGACAACATTTCTGCTGGCGGGTTGGCTAAACGCGAGGGCGAGGAGGTGAAGGACAAGTTTAAGAAAATGAGAAGCGATGTGCTGAATCGTCGAAAGATCATAGCTGGAACCGGTGGATCCCCCCCCCCCCCCCAGCGCCATATGAAGATTTGATCTTAGTGATAATCGGTGCAAATTCGAACCTGATCAGTGGTATCGACACAGGTGAGTCATATAAAAAGCTGCACATTACATCTCTGAACCGCAATAGGAATATATAGAATGAGGAAACCGTTAGAATAATAATTATTTTGAAATTTTACTTTGTCACTTTTACCGCAGTTAGAGATTAGACTAGATAATCCATCCATGATCCTTTTTTGTATTAACATTGTGGTTTTTAGATCAACAACTCACAGTACACCCTTACTGACTTAGCTGTCTGCAGGTATGAGGGATGGGCGTTTGGGAGCTTAAAGTCCTTTGCCACGTTTGTGGGACATCAAGGACTAAGTAAAAAAAAAAGTGAAACAGTTCCATGCAGCGATGACGTCAAGTATGTTGACACCAAGGAAGTACACTGACATGACCTTTTCGGTGCCTCTGTGCACACGCGAAACCCATGCGGCATGCGGAAAAATCGCTCCAGTGTCCGATTTTTTATTTGCCGCAACGGTACCGCAAACTCGCCGGATCTGTCCCACTGCCGCAACGTACTAATGGATTCATGTCAAGAGATTTACGTTGGAGCGATTTTTCCCGCACCGCAACCGCAACGCAACCGCACCGCAACCGGACATATGGATTTTCAGCTTTAGCTAGAAAAAATCCCACCAAATTCCTGCTCACTGGGGTTTGGAACATAAGTCTCAGGACCCACAGCAGATCCTTCAACCACCAGGCCAGATCCCACATGCACAATTGTTTTGTGTTAGCAGGATGTTTGAGTCATGAGATTATGGTACAGCCGCAGCACAAACGTTTGCCCTGTGACCATTTTCTTTAGAAGTTGTCGTGTTTGGGTTGTCGCCGGGTCTTGACTTCGGACCGGCCTGTGTCAGACGACCTCTGATTTGCCGTGCGTGCCGAAGGATCTCATCAACATGTTCCACAGGCCATGTTTTCATCTCCACGTGCAGCCTTCCCAGCACCCTCTCGATGCGCGCTCCATTCCTACGTTTCCTCTGTCTCTCAAGTAGCGTGTTGAGCGTGTACAGGAACGGGTTGATGGCCGAATTGAGAGGCATCACAAAAATGGCGGCCAATACGTTATATTCTCCGGCAATGGGTGTTCCTTGGGAAGCCAGTAGCCCCATCACACCCACAGGGAACCAGCAGCAAAAGTCGGAGAAAACGATAAGGGAGAGGCGACGGGCGATGGCCATGTCCTGCTGACGACGATGTGTCCGATCGGCCATGGGCGTGTTACGCACAGCCCGGTAGATAAAGATCTGTCCAAATCCAATCATCAGAAAAAGAACAAAGTTGAGGACGATAAAAACACCATACGAGTAATGTTTGCCAGGGAAGTGTGGCCGCGTGATGGGCAGTGGCAGACAGATTCCGTTCTGGCTGTAGAACTCCCATCCGGTTGGCGGCAATAGAGGCACCATGGCCAGAACAAAACCCGTCATCCAGGCGGCGCCACATGCCATCATGGTGGATTGCCAAGTCAGATGCAAGTGACGTTTGAGGGGGAACCGCAACACCAGCAGACGATCCAGGGTGATGAAGCAGATGATGAAGGCCGACACCTCGCTGGAGACCACTACCAGAAAACCGGCGGCTTGACACGTAGCGCTTTGTGTCCACCCTTCTTTCTTCCACACATACTGGCCTCTGTTAGAAAGTACCGATTTCAGCAGCGAAAAGTACTACTTAGAGAGAACGATCAGGCAACTATTAGTCCTTGCTCCCTTGCAGCGCCTACTCATTCGTTCCCCGTAACACAGACAGACAACTAGCTTTAAAATACCGTCAGATTAACCGCGAGAAAGCACGGTTGCTCAGCAGACAATTAAGAATCTTGCTGGAAGAACAAATCGTACGCTTTTCCCACGAGAGACTTACCTGAAGCTCGAGTCAGCCGAGCCTATGATCAGGAGGTAGACGCCCATCAGAAAGTCAGATCCACACAGATTGGCGACCAACAGGCGGAACCCCGAGGACGAACCTTCCACCTCCAGGCACAACCTGTAGATCAGCACCCCGGTGTTGCCCAGTATGGCGAGGAGAGAGAAGAACCAGAGACACACTCGGTACACGTTAGATCGCAGGAGGTCGCTACACGAGGACAGCTCATCAACTGGGGCGTGACATTGTCTACCATCGGATGTCCCCGGGTACAGGCTGAAATATGCGCAGCATAAACTGTAATCGTCTGCCAGAAGTGTGACAAGGTTTTCAGGTCCACGGAACATGTCTTCGCTGATGCCGTGAATTTTGTTTCGTTGGATGTTGAGATAGCGAAGCTGCTTTAGATTCATGAAAACGTTTTCGGGGATGGATTGTATTTTATTGTCACTGACGTCCAGCCATTTCAAAGTCCAATGCACAGTTCTGGTCACGTTTCTGATTTCATTTTTACTCAAGTCCAAGTGGTCTAGCTGCCTCATTCCCATGAATACATCGTCTGGAAGGGTTTCGATTTCATTGTGACTAGCGTCCAAATACTTCAAATTCAGAGGTAAGTCATTGTTAATTATTCCAATCTTGTTTCCACTTACATCCAAGTGCTCCAACCGACTAAGTGCACTTAATGTAGAGCCGAGAATGGTTTTTATGTTGTTTTCCCTAATATCCAAATGCTTTAAGTTACGCAATGGTTCAAAACTATTAAATCCAATCTTCCTGAGTCCAGTGTTTCTTAAATTCAACGACGACAACATGCTCATATGGTTGAATAGATTTGTCAGTTGATCACTCAATGGTCCAAGAGGGTTGTTAGAAAGGTTCAAGTGAAGAAGTCGCGGCACTTTGTGCCAGGTCGTTATGCTTCGGTATGTGATGAGGTTGTGACTTACGTCCAACACGTTCAGGGGACCAACAGAAAGATAATTTATCTCTTTCAGCCCACAGAAGGACAAATTGATAAATCGGACAAAATACAGATGTTCAAATCGGCCATAACCTTGATAGTCTGGCAGCCTCTGTAATTGTCGAGATCCGCTAAAGTCCAGGTATCGCGCGAGTGGAATTTCCGATACGTGAAACATAAGCTGACAGGTGTAGGCATAACCCTCACACGTGCAATTCTCTGGACACTTCATATCACAGTACCGCTCATCGTCCTTCAAGGGGCAGTGAGGGACACCGTCACAGAGATAGTCAGGGTGGATACAGATGGTGTACCGATAACAGCGGTAATGCCCTGGGCAGATATGGCCCCTTATGTTTTCATCGTCAAGATGTGGCCAGGGACAGTCGTACTCCCCGTCACCGACAAGAAAGCTGGGAATGCATAAATTGTCCCTGCACTGGACGTGAGTTTCAGGACAACGTTCTCCTTCACCAAGCTCTGTCACCTCACCCAAGCCGTATCCGTCAAGGTCCAGTTTGACAAGTGATGGCTGACTGTCTCCATGTTTACATCCAGGGTCGTGACGTTGGTCCTCGGTGTTGTACAAGGACCGCCTTGGCTGTGGCTTTTCGTCTTTGGTCGAGCACCTGGACGTGTAATGCGCATATCTTGCTGGAAGACAACCACGATGATGACCACACCTTACCATCCCTGGCTGACACCATTCGCAGCTTCCTTCGTCACTACCGTCATGACAGTCCAAAAGACCATCACATTTAAGGGTTTCTGTGATTGTTTCATGAGTGGTAATACACAAGAAGAAAGTATTAGTGTCTTGTCTTTCGATAAAGGCTTGCTTACAATAGCTTTCGTCAGTCTTATCACCACAGTCGTCGAACCCGTCACAAGCAAGCGTGTAGTGAACTCTCCGTCCGTTGTTACAGTGAAACAGAGGCAGGTTGGTTGGGGACCACGTCGCCTGCTCAACGTCGGCTTCGCAGAAGTGAAAGGTATGTACGAATGTGCCATCGGGACAGTGTTTTATCGGGAACTGGTCTGGTCTTCGCGTAGGTGTTGTCAGTGTGACTTTCTGGTTGAACGATGATTCATGCACTCGAATGTCATATTCACACACGAGCGGTGACGGTGCAAGCAAATTACCGTAGCAGCTCACAGGAAGAAGATGTACAGTGGGCGACACGCGAAGCACAGCGCAGTCTAATTCAAAAAGACCTCCTTTTGGTGAATCTCCAAAGTAGTTGTATTTATCGTCCCACCTGCCTACAAAACGATGCATATAATCACGCAGATCGTTGAAAGCAGGCTTGAACGTATCCATGAAGACCTCATCGTATCCGGCAAGTGATGTTAGGCTGGCCACGAACTGTCTGGAGTCTGCAGAAGGGAAAAAGCCAGAGTATCGTGTATCACCCTGCCGTGCTGGGCAGTGCGCTACATCGAACCCCCATCGTTTTACGAAACGGTCATTGAATTTCAAGCAAGCAGACCACGTGGTGAAGTTGGCAAAGACCCAGCCTTTCTCACAGCGCGGTTCGTGGTATGTGCAGTTATAGTTGAGCTCGTCTTCACTATCTACACACTGCGCAACCATGTCGCATCTGAACGCTTCAGGGACGATGTAGGGCGCGGAACAATTGTAGAAACCTTTGTCTGTTACAGGTGGAAGCCTGTGCGTGGGGTACGTTTTGTAGCTGAAGGTGAAACTTGACTCTCTTGTACACGTGTTATTATAGTGTCCATGAGTTTCTAACAAGATGATCACCTGTTGGAACAAGACAACGAGAGGCGGGACGGGGAGATTACCCACCACACGTCTGAGTCGTTCCCCTTTGTCGGGCTGGTGACCGCGGTAGACAGTGAGACTGTCGTCCTTGTCCCGTGTGTCACCACGCTGCAGGGACAAGGCCAGGAACTGCAGCACGATGCCGTACTGAAGGTCAACGTCGATCAGCCAGGAGCAGACAACCGATTGGTTACCTCCCTTCCATTCCACTCTGCCTGCTCTGTCCATCAGGTGTCGTGTGAATGCTCTTCCATTGCAACCTCTGTCGGACGTCTCGTTACTTCTGTCTCCTACACAATCTTTGCGTGTGTGATTAGTACGTTCAGCCTATGCCAGTAAGACCCAGAACACACCGCAATCGCAACACAAAAGGTTTTAGCATTTTCCGGTAGATAACGTCCATAGGAGATAAAGAAGTGCGACTCGTTATTTGACAGGTGGAAAAGTTAATTCGAAAATTAATGATAATACTTTGACTGGTTTTACGTTTCGTCTGCTTCAGCCGAGACGAAAGAAGACGACAAATATATTGGCACATAGAACATCTTATCTTCCCTGTGCCTCTCTGCACATGCAAACGTATTACAAGCGACATGATTACTTTGATTACTCTATACGTATGACATGCATACAACAGCTTGTGGAAAACTTTTTCAACCAACGTGTTGACTCTGTTCACGGGAATAAGTGACTTGGGTCACAATATAGCATCTGAGACCATTGTTGTGACTCTGGACGGTGTATATGTTGTGTACCGCGTACTGAGCAGACGACGTTATTTGGTTGCGGACTGAGGACTACTAGCCAGACGGCGCTGATTGGTGGCTACTTTTAGAAGCTCTGTCTTGTCCCAGTTTGTTCCGGAATGGACCGTACTAAGTTCAAAGTAAGTCATATTTCTCTCATATCAGGGGCGTAGGAACCACGGGGGCCCTGGGGGCCCAGGCCCCCGTTCGATTTTTGGAAGGGGGGCCCGAATATCTTTGGGCCCCCCTTGCTTTTGATAAGAGGAGAGCGGGCCCACCAGTGGTGGGGCCCCCCTGCTCTGCTGTCGCAGGACACAATCAACACACACACACACACACACACACACACACACACACACACACACACACACACACACACACACACACACACACACACACACAAACCTCCCCCCCCTTCTTCACCCGGCCATAAGGCTCACCCGACTTAGTGGGCCCCCCTTCCTCTCAGCATCTTCCTACGCGCCTGCATATTGGAAGCCACAAAGTCGCAAAAACGGTCGCAAAAGCATCCTTTTAGCTCACAAACATAGCTTCGAAAGTGGCAGTTTTCCCTCTCAGTGGCGTTACGAATATAGAGGCTTTAAGTAAAAGTGGTCGGAACACACTTTTTAACACTCTTTTGAAATAGTTATTTTTTTCATGCCCTCCATGTGTTCCGTTCTTAATGGCATTCATTTGTCATGTGTCATTAGAACACTCTTAGTATTCTCTGTTCACCGTGATGGTGTTTTTCCCTCAAGCAAGATTGAAAAGGTGTACTGGCTTTGTAGGCGTGGCTCTCGTGTTCTGACAATTGTGTCTTCATGTTCCGCGAAGAATCGAGACAGAAAGACTGGCGTTCGAACCGTGATCATGAAGAATCTGAAAAGACTGAGCTGTGCTTGATCGGTATCGACTTCCAAGCAAATTTACATTTGCTTGGAAGCGTTATCATGTTTGTTTGTGTCTTCAGTCGAAGTATATTAGAACTAGTGTTTTTGTTTGGATTTGAGTTCAAATGAGTGAATTGACACTGTCTTGCTAGCATTAAAAGGCGCACTTTATTCTGTCCCTACGTACAAACTCGTTCGTCT
>JACVVK020000035.1:1870000-1895000 GCA_018292915.2 Batillaria attramentaria
CGTCAGTGCGCGTGCGTCTCTTCTTCGATGTTTGTGAGGCGTGTGGCTTGCAGAGGAAATGTGCTGTGAGTACAAATTTTCGAGTCAACTGACGATAACGGCTGCAGTGATTTTTCTAATTTTTTTGTATATTTTTTATGGCACCCCAGGCTCATTATCTATGTATAGTAGGAGCGATTTTGAGATCTAAAGTGTGTTCACCAGCACTTTCATCAGGTACGGCTTACGCCAAAAGTATAAAAGCGACAACCTCCAAACTTCACTTAGTTAAGAGTCCGTATTCATGCTATCTATGTCCAAAAAATGGAGTGGTTTAGGTAAATATTACGCCTTTAAACGCCAGAAAGCCACTTATTCTGAAAAGGGCGATAACTCGCAAATCATGTGTGCAATCGTACCTGGATCGGGCCTTCTATTCAACAATCTTGATTCATTTAGAAACCCCAAATTTGAAATCGATCGGTTCAGTATTTTCGGAGAAATATACATCTGAACTGGGTTCACATGCAATGTCAACTCAGGCTCGGTTTACATGAAAACTATAAGAGCGACCATTTTCTAGTAGTGAGTCAATTCAGAGTCCGTATTCAAGCTATCTACTGCCAAAAAATTGAGTGATTTAAATAAATATTACGCCTGTACACGAAAGACAACCAACTTGTCTCAAAAGGGCGATAACTCCCAAATCACTTAAGCAATTATCACACGCTTGAATCGTCTATTGTAACATTTTGATAAATTTGGATACCCCAAATTTGAAGCCATTCGGTTGAGTATTTTCGAAGAAACGGGCCCGGACACAATTCACACACACACACACACACACACACACACACACACACACACACACACACACACACACACACACACACACACACACATCCATACAGACGGCACTCAGTGAGGAGAAGAAGCGCGTTCGGAACAGCATACATGCCAGCATCGATGACGCAGGTTTTCTTACGTCATTGTCAGAGTTACACTTGCATAATCGTCTCTGCGGGAGATCGGCAGTGACGTGCGTTTGTACCACAGATGCTTGCCTATGAACGTGGAAATTTTAGCCCGTCCTATTATGTTGTTTCCATTACTATGGAAACAACATAAAGAAGAGACTGAGATCGTACGATCCTGCACAGAATCCTGCATTGACGTCATTAGAGCTTTTGCAACATTGCAACATGCTGGATAGAAGTCCGATACCACAGCTTCGTTAATAATAATAATAATAATAATAATAATAATAATATTTATAGGGCGCCTATCCCCGTGGAACGAGCTCTAGGCTCCGTACAATTTAAAAAAACAAAACAAAAAAACATTCACTCAACTCAATGTACACTCGTTCTGGGGTCAAGTGGAGTTATGTTTTTGGAGACCCTGTTTGGTGACTCTAGTTGGTGTGCTAGTTAATTTGCATTGATTTGTTATGTGCAGTGAAGAACTGCGACTCTCCTTTTTTTGTTGTTTGGTAATTGTGAGGCAAGGTGCCTGCCAGGGGGTTGCAACAGGAGGCAAGCTGCGATTATTTTGGAACAGGCCTGGCAGGGGGCAGACAATTGCAATCGAGTGAAGAGGCCTTCCGGTAGAAACTGAAAGTAGGACTGGAACACTCTACTATGGGCTGAGAAGAAGCAAGACGCTGGTTAAGAACTAAAAAAAAGAGAAGTCTTGACTGAAGTCTTTTTAGTGGTGACTACGATGCCTGAGGTCTCAGAATTTGTGATGTTCAGCCTGCAGCCGCCTGCTTCATCCTACAGTGGACAATGATGTATATGATGGAATCAGTTTGATTGGGATGGATTCTTGAACCAAAGTCGAAAAGTAAATAGTGGCGTCCGAACGGTCTTTCCTCATCACGAGAAGAAAACCCATGATACTCATCCCTCCCCCACCCGTCCTCTCTCTCTCTGATGTGTGTGTGTGTGTGTGTGTGTGTGTGTGTGTGTGTGTGTGTGTGTGTGTGTGTGTGTGTGTGTGTGTGTGTGTGTGTGTGATATCGACAGATCCCCAAATGTTTTCTAAAGACTTATATTAAAAGCTGCCAACACGAGAAAGTATTTCTTGTGGTGTCTTGTCCATTTTGTCGTCTAGGACTACATGTAGAAGGACAAAGTTCTTGCCGAACAGATCCTTAACGTGATGGGACATTGTGGAGACTCCCCTCTGGAATCCCTGATGTCCCTGCTTGGACCCAACCGAATCTACTGGTGGCATGTCCTCCGACCGTTTCTCACGTGACCCGGTCTTTTCCGTTCTGCTAGTAAGTCAATGTATTTTGCTGCATCTTAACACATTTGTGCACATAATAGTTTTGGACGGGAGGAGGTGGGGAATGTCGAAGTGAGTAGGTTCTGTAGCCCCACCAAGCGTAAGCCGGCAAAAGGAATGCTACAAGACACGTATGTTTTATTCTCAAACAAAGTACCGCTTCAGCATAGGCCTGTTTTTCAGGAGCAAAATTATTTTGAATTTTAAGACACTGACAAACGTTTTAAGCGGCCAGTGCTCTCTCTCTCTCGCTGGTCAAAGAATACAAGTGCACGGGGCTTCAAAATGCCTATGTATTCCCTATTACTAGTATTAGCCTCAGGCATCATAGTCGTCTCTAAAAATGCTTCAATGTAGAAACAAACATTACCATGTACAGACCATTTAAGTGCATGTACCTGACAGGAGTTGAAAAACACATTGAATGTCTCCTTTCCGCTCAGGCCTCACTGGAGTATCGCAAGTCTACTTCCTGTTTAGGCCAGAAAGCTATTTCACTCAAATCTACTCGCGTCACTTGTGCCCGACCTAGACGCGAAAAAAATCCCAGCTTCCGTGGCAGTTTGTCTCTTGTTTCCCCCCTCCCTGGCATGCACCTAGCCCTGCAAAATACAAAAATCACGAAAACCACTACAAACTGGCACACTCACTAAACAGGGTTCTGCAAATAAACACCAAACACGACCCCACACTCAATTTGTGTCCTTACGCCTGCTGTTCAGGAACAGAGATCTCGGCTGCCCAGACACAGAGCACGGTGGACGCAGCCCGATTTCTCATCCCAGCCGTCGGTTCCATGGACATGACAACTCTACGTCTCTCTGCAAGGTGCCCCAGGAAAGCAACTCAGGACAAAACAACACGCGAAACGGCTACCTTGGTCGTAATTTCCTGGTTAAAGGGAACTCTCCACGGCCCTAGCACGCAAACAGTGGTCTTACCGCTCAGCTGGTATAGTTCGCCCGTTAGGGGGTGCAAATGTATACCAGTCAATTCCGTCGATATTTGCCATGAAGTCGTAGAACGAAGGCAGCGGCCACGTGACTTAACCTCGCCAGATCCCGGAGTACATTTGCACCCCCTTCCGCGTTGCGGGGACGACCGGAGTTTATTTGCCCCTCCTGGGCACGACTGGTACACATTTGCACCCCCTAACGGGCAAACTATGCCAACTGAGTGGTCTTACCCGACTAGAGAATCTTAAAGATGCGCCCAGCCCCGGAACGCGATGAGAGCCTGTCTCACCCTTACTTGTCCCTCCCACTTGAGCCCCAAACTTTGTGCCTCAGCTCTAGCTGGCCCAGGAATGGCAGGGTCGAAGCGAGAAACCCACGAGCAGCGTGCCAACCGTCATCACAAGCAAGGTGGAATGCTGTGGAGGGAATCAGTCCTCCAAGCCCACTCTGTCTGAGTCGACAGCAAGGTATAGAGGAGCAATCCCCCGCCATTCATGCCAGAGAAAGCCTTGCTACATCGTCTTTTGATTGAGCATGATCTAGTGGAACTATTGTTCTCACCCTGATGAAGCAGCCAGTGCGTACGACTACCATCTTCCCCAGGACCAAGACAAGAGTCCAACTCAACCTTCTCTGGTGCAGCAGAACGCCTAGACAGCCTGGCGATCTTGAACACTCAGCTGGACTTGGGGAGCTGGGTACAACTGGTCACACTAGCAATGCTGAACGTGGTCATGGTCAGACACAGCAATTCACAAAACGGCATGGAAGATGGACCACAGCACACATCAGCCGAACCACAGTACAAGTCAGACGAACCTCAGTACACGTTAGACGAGCCACAGCACACATCAGATGAACCACAGCACACATCAGACGAAACACAGTACGCATCATATGAACCACAGGACACATCAGGCGAACAACAGTACACAGATGAACCACAATATACGTCAGACGAACCACAGAACACATCAGGACAAACCACAGTACATGTCAGATGAACCACAGTACACATCAGGCGAACCACTGTACACGTCAGACGAACCACAGTACATGTCAGACGAACCACAGTACACGTCAGACGAACCACAGTACACATCAGGCGAACCACAGCACACGTCAGACGAACCACAGTACACGTCAGACGAACCACAGCACACGTCAGACGACTACAGTGGCGGTCCTGAATGACTGCGCGTAACGTGCCTCATTTGGCCATTGAACGACTGGAGTCATGTCTTAAGTTTGAAGCAAGGGTCTTTTTCTGAACTGTACTGATATTGATGCAGTAGAACTCTTCCAGTGCCATCTACGGACGGATACACAAGTTGGGATTACAAACACACACAAAAGGAAGCGTTTGCAAGGATAGTTATTGTGAGAATACAGTTTATTTGATTTAAGTTTATTACTTGATCGTCCGATGACTTGAAAAGTTTTTTCATCATTTGAGAACTTACTACAAATGGGTTCACTCTGAGCAAAGGTCGTAGGTTATAGTAGTGAGTCTTCGACATCCATTCATCTTTGACAGGTCTTTTTTATGAATATGATTTCTGTTGTATTACATGTACACTAGCAGTACTTGTGAACAATGACTGTGAACCTCTATATTGCTCATAATGTGTATGTTCATAACGACGCTGTAGAAGTTCTACCTGTGCTAGAACCCACGCTTCATAGCCTTGACATTGCTGACGACCGTTCAGTAGTTCTACGCGCTACCTATTAGACCCCCCCCCCCCCCTCCCATCTTAATGGAAAGGAGACTGAGTGACGTCAGTCCTGGCCAGACTGCCAGCAGCTGCTTGGTTCACCCAGACTTGCTGACATAAAAACACAGGTAGAGACATCGGTTTGCTTCCATAGACGGAAGCACTGGCAAAAGACTTGTACAAAATTTAGTGGTGTCGAGAGCCGACCCGTGATCTTGCTATGACGGCTTACTGGCGCAAAAATGTGATAATTACAATGGACACAAGATAATTAAAACTATCTCTCATATTTACCATGATCTCGGGGGTCATACCTCTACAGAAACTTGTAATTATCCGTTTTTTACCCCCGCAATGCTGCTACTCTAAAAAGTGCAAATAGTCATCATTGTAATTATCTCTAGTTATATTTACAATGATCAGTAATAATTATATATATATCACTAGAGATAATGTTTATTATCTTGTGTTCGCATTCCCGCTATACTGCTGCCCTAAGAGCGCAAAAAAAAGTGTTCATTGTAATTATCTTTAGATATGATTACAAGTATCACTGATCATTGCAAATATCTCTAAGGATAATTACAATGAACACTTTTTGCGCTCTTAGAGCAGGAGCATGGCGGGAAAACAGTGATAATTACAATTATCTTTGGAGATGATTACAATGATCTGGAGATCATGGTATATATGAGAGATAAGTTTGATTATCTTGTGTTCATTGTAATTATCATCTTTTTGAGCCAGTAAGCCGTCATACCTTGCAGTCTCCATTTTGACGTACAGCACGTTGAGCCACCGAAGCTGGATGTAGGATGACCTCTCTTAAAAAAAAAAATTTAATTCGAACTACCTGGTAAACTCAAGGTAATTAACTTTCCGACAAATGCAGCGTGTTTGTCAAGTCAAGTCAAGTCAAAAATACTTTATTTATCCCCGTAGGGCAATTCATGCGGGCGAGCATAAGACACATAAAGAAGTTAAGATCACTAAATTCATATAATTGTACACTCTCTCTCTCTCTCTCTCTCTCTCTGTCTGCAGAATACACACGCGCGCACGCACGCGCGCACGCACGCACGCACGCACGCACGCACGCACGCACGCACGCACGCACACGCACGCACGCACGCACGCACACACATTTTAACCAGGAATATCAAATCTGCATTCTCTGCATCCTCTTCCTCCTCCTCTCCCCCCAAAAACAAACAAACAAACAAACAAACAAACAAACAAACAAACAAACAAACAAACAAAACCAACCAACCAAACAAACAAACAAACAAACAAACCACAAAACAAAAAACAAAACAACACCCACCAAAAAACAAACAAACAACAACAACAACAAAAACCCAACAAAACAACAAAACAAAATCAAAAACCTGAGAAAAGTATGACGACAAAGAATGAAATAGTGGAAGACACTATTGCCGATTGCCAGGATGATTTAAGCATTGTTCTCCTAGCCCCGGTCACCCCCTTCCCCCACCTCAACCCCCCCCCCCCCCCAAAAAAAAAAAAAAAGGAAGACGAAATCCGTGTTAATAATTATGCGCTATTTTTTTTTCGTACGTACACAAAAAGCGTCGTATTTTGAGGACATACTATCATTTTTTTTAAAAGCTTATATCTATATGTGTGTGTGTGTGTGTGTGTGTGTGTGTGTGTGTGTGTGTGTGTGTGTGTGTGTGTGTGTGTGTGTGTGTGTAGAACCGTAGCTTATTGAACGAGTTAAATAAGGAATACTCTCCTAATGAGATATCGTCGCAATTTCTTTTTTAAATTTTATTTATTGTGTTACGCTCCTGCCTAAAAGGAACTGACAAGTTGTCAGCTCATAAAACCATAGTACTGCAGAGCGTATACCCAAAACTAAATCAACATATTGACAACTTCCGACAGCATGTCTTGTTTCTCTCTCTCTCTCTCTCTCTCACACACACACACACACACACACACACACACACACACACACACACACACACACACACACACACACACACACACACACACACACACACACACACACACACATACACACATAAACATGCACACGCACACGCACACAAACAGAGCGTTATGAGATCGAAATCGTGCGCAGATGTGCAGTGCTAATTTGTTAGAGAAAATCATTACTACGACCACATGAGTCAATTTCCTGACAATGTTGATTTTCTGCCTCTAGTTAATTTAAAAACTCAGTAACATCACCTATTTTGTCTCTGTGACGAGAGAGAGAGAGAGAGAGAGAGAGAGAGAGAGAGAGAGAGAGTATATGACTTCACTGTAGTCAAAGTGACAACGACAAAGTCTGAACTCATTGGAAACTCAGGACCTCCTGTCATCATGAACGGTACGTCGCTGCAAGACAACACAACGGAAAACTGGGCCGGTAACTCAACGTATCAAGCAAAAGTCCCTGACGGTTGTATAGTGGTTCAGCGAACCGTTGCAGACTTCATCCCCTGGGACAACCCGGACAACATCGTCAGCAGAGAGGTAGAGGAGATCACTGTCGGGATTGTCAGCAACGTGATGCTGCATGTTCTCTTCATTTTCTTCTGCGCGCCGACAAACATCATCAACATGATTGTGTTTTACAAGCACGGCCTGAAAGAACGTATCAACTTTTGTGTCTTCATCCTGGCGCTGATTGATTTTCTGTTTATGCTCCAAGCCTTTCTTCTCTACTTAGACAGTCCTATTATCCTGCTTCGCAGACTGTTAGGGTACCCATCCTCAGGCAGTAAAATACTGATGTTTCTGAACCAGATCAATTTCCACGGGTTGTATGGCTTGCTGTGGTCGTCTCACTTTGTTTCTACCCTCATCGCGTGTGAGAGATGTTACTGTATAGTTAACCCTCTCCGAGCTAACAGCGTTCTGAAAACAAGGACAACGGCCATCATTGTGGGTGTTGCTTGTCCAGTCATTACCGGTGGGTATTTCTTCTGTTCCGGGAAATGGACCTTTCGCTGTATCTACGACCCTGTCCTGAACACCACGTCCATAGAACTCTACCCGTTCGACTTTTACCTCCAAAACCCTGTGTTTGTGGACACTTTGCAAGGTTATGTGTACGGTCTGGGCATGCCGCTTCTGTTCATGGTCGTTGTCATGTCATGCACCGTTGTAACTGTCGTGAAACTCAGAAAATTATCGGCGTGGAGAGAGCAGGCGTCATCAGCAACCATTGTTTCGGCACGTGACCTGGCGCTTACCCGGATGTTGGTAGGGACGTCCATTCTGTTCATCGTGTGCTCTCTGCCAAATCTTCTTCGCAACGCAACGTTACTGATCATCCCAGACTTGAACGCTGGTCGGCGCTATCACAATTTCTATTACATGCTTTTTAGCATCTCCATGTTTTTCAATTACATTAATTCGTCTTGTAACTTTTTTATTTACTACAAGTTTGGGTCGAAGTTTAGAGAAACATTTCACGCAATATTTCTTTTCTGTCCATGCAATAGAGAGAGAATTGTGAAAAAAGGTGCCAATCTTCCATAAATGAAGAAGTCATTCTTCGACACTTGGTTTAAACATTTTTATTCATGGAAGGATCACCGTCAAACAGTAAATAACATTGTAACAGAGCATAGCCCTAACAGGTAAAAACTTATACGCGTGCTCATCTAAGCCAGTTTACATACAAGCATGGCGGAGAAATTGACGTAAAAAACTGAAAGAAATGTAAAATGAAGTCTTGTTTACTAGACAATAAGATTAGTTGAAACCAGTGTTTTTGTGTTTGTTTTTGATGTTGTTGTCGCTTCTTTGTTTGTGTGGTTGAATGTTTAGTTTGTTGTTGTTGTTGTTGTTGTTGTTTTGTTTGTCTTGTTTTCTTTACATTGCTCAAGATTCTTTGCTAATACTGAGCTGTTGCTTAATAAATATTTTATCTTAAACTGTCAGAACTCTCTCTCTCTCTCTCTCTCTCTCTCTCACACACACACACACACACACACACACACACACACAGACACACACACACCGCGACACACACACACACACACACACACACACACACACACACACACACACACACACACACACACACACACACACACACACACACACACACACACACTATCATGAAGGATTAGCAAACCTTCAGTAACAACTTCCCGTTGTAACGATTAACACGCAGCTTTTACGAAATGAATTACACAGGAAATACGCGGTCAGTGAAATACAGACGCGGTCTTGTAAGGCGTGACGTCAAGGTACTCTGCCAATGAGAACTTAGAGAAACGGAAACAGTGTTGCTGTCGTAGACCACACAGTGCCGGCAAAGACCGTTATCTACGGTCTTTGGTGCCGGCCTCCACCTGCGACAAAGCGTCAACACAATGTTGAATGAAAGTCGGGGTCAGCCAGTCTGCTGCCAGTGTCCCCATTACTTTTTGGTTTTTTTTAAGGGTCCCTGGGACCCTCTGTCATAAATTTTTAAGGGTCCTTTGTAGCATCTCAGGGTTCCTATGAAAATGTAGTCCGTCATGAACAACAAAACCAGTGTACGTTTCTTACTGGTCTCGGTTTGACCTCGTGTGCTCGTCTCTGCTGAAGGCTGCTGTAGGCTGTCACTGCGTTAGCCCCTGCAGTGCCTTGTGACCATAACTTTCCTTATTGCCACAAGGGGTCAAGGAGTGGGCTGCAAGTAGACATCCCATGATAACATGATAGGTAGTGAGTACGATAACCTTCAGCATTGATATTTGTTTATCAGTAGGCTTGTGTCACTGGGTCCAGTCACGTGTTATCAACTGTCCAGCCATCACTGACCATCCACTCAACTGTCCGCGAGAAAAAGTCATAGGCTCTGCAATGAGCGTTTCACTGTAAACGTCAGCCTTTCTCTGCTGGAATCAAAACTATAATACGTACAGTAGAAGCAGGCGCAAATCTGATTTGCCTGGAGATTCAACATTCAGGTGGAGTGTGAAACATGGCTGTTCTGTTGAGTTTGCTTGGGATCTTGTTTGTCGGTAAGTGTAAATGTATGCACGGTGTAGAAGTGTTTGAAGCTGTTTTGTGCCTTTGGTATGTTGAATTTCTTTCGTTGTTCGTTGTTTCGAAAAAAACAGGTTGCTTCTTTGGAAGTATGGGTGCATTTGCGCCTACGATGTACGGCGCGCAAGTTTTCTTCTTTAAGGGGTGGGTGCGTCTGCACCACAGTGTAGGGCGCGCAAGTTTTCTTCTTTAAGGGGTGGGTGCGTCTGCACCACAGTGTACGGCGCGCAAGTTTTTGGCCACGTACAGCGAAGGTTAAACAAAAGTTCAAAGAAGAGAATTGACTTTAAAATAAAATTGTGAAAACTTCAACGAAAAAACAAACAAACATACAAAAGAAACAAACAAAGAAACAAACAAACAAAAAAACAAACAAACAAACCCGGCAAATCGCTATGCTTACTGATTTACTCTGCCCTTCCACACCGTGTCAGTCTGCTTGTTGTGAGTTATTGTTTAACTTTGAATGTTCCCTGTGAGTCTGTGTGTATGAAAGTGGTGTATGTATTTATGATGTACGGCGCTTAGAGCCTGTTTTATTTCATGTATAGGCGCCTTATAAGTCGTCATTATTATTATTATTATTAATATGCTGGAACAGAAATGAGCCAGTTGCAGCATTAAGATTCTGTACCGGCATGTAGAATCAAAACATATGGTGTGTAAGAGAAATCAGCCGCGTCAAGGAACGCTTGCAAACAACAACAACAACAACAACAACAACACCCCAAACACGAACAAATTCATTCAAATTTTGAGGACAGTTTATCACATGTATGACTATTGGTCAATGCGTCAGTGAAGTGTGACGTATCAGACTTAACACCTATAGACAATACGGCAATTTTACGAAAGCATGTGACATTCCCAGGTGCTCACTGGCTTTTTGTGGGCAGTTTACACTCGTATTAGCAGGTGTGCATGTCAGTGCATGTTGCGGACTGGTCACTGGCTAACAATAGTAACGAAACACCCACCAGGCCTGACCACAGTCCTGTTATCACCGCTGGCTGCTTGTCTTGTGCGGGTCAAAGTGTACAGCTCAGTAAGCGATAGTGAATTGCCCTACTATAATTTACCTGTAATGTTGAGTTCCACTCGGTTCGTCGACTTTTTTACTGCTTCAGTTTTAGCGGAAATGTTAGTGTGTGTGTGTGTGTGTGTGTGTGTGTGTGTGTGTGTGTGTGTGTGTGTGTGTGTGTGTGTGTGTGTGTGTGTGTGTGTGTGTGTGTGTGTGTGTGTGAGGGTTGAGGAGGGTGTTAACAGCTCCAGTCTTTCTACGTTTGGGAATAACATGATTTTTCTTCTTCAATTCATACTTCCAATGACGTCATACACATCCTAAATTGCTTGGTGTTCAGGTGGATCATTGAGCCAGGAGATCACGACACAGTGTCCGGATGGTTGGCTGGCGTGGCAAGACTTCTGTTACCTGTTCGTCAACTCCACCACAGTCACGTGGTCACAGGCCGGGGATGAGTGCGCCGCTCGCCGGGCACACCTGCTGCGTGTGGAGACCAGCGATGAATACGTGAGTCTGATTAAGTGCGTGATGAATTCGTGAGTATGATGATTGCGTGTATGAGAAATACGTGAGTCTGACGAGTCCTGAGTCTGATTACGTGCATGATGAATGCGTGAATGTGATGATCACATGCATGATGAATACGTGAGTATGATGATCACGTGTATGAGAAATACGTGAGTCTGACGTGCGTGATGGATATGTGAGTTTGATAATTACATTCATGATGAATACGTGAGTATGATGATTACGTGAGTATGACGATTAAGTATATGATGTGTACACGAGTATGATGGCTACGTGCATGATAAATACGTGATTATGACGATTACGTGCATGATGAATACGTGAGTGTGACAATTACGTGCACGATGAATACGTAAGTCTGACGACTAAGTGTGTGACGAATACGTAAGTATGATGATTACGTGCGTGATGGCTACGTATGATAATTTCGTGCACGATGAATACGTGAGTGATGATTCCATGTACATGTATCTAATGAGCGTACGTATCTTGACGTCATTTCAAGCTGTACATTCGAGTGTTATGTGCTGTGGTGCAGGAGTTTGTGAAGAAAGGCCTTCTGCTAAACCCAAGCGACGCGTACTGGACGGCTCTCAACGACCTACCGCTCAACCAACCCCCAAACTCCAACAAAGTCCAGGGAACAGGGGTCTTCTTGTGGGGAAGTGATGAATACACGGACGATTCTGTAGTGTGAGTTCACAACCAGAGATAGTACGCGTAAAGAGATAGTACCTCTTCGGCGGGAAAGTGAAGCCTTATTAATTATGCATGACTGCGCTACCTAGCGAATGCGAGGAAATATACACACAGCCGAGAGAAGAAAGATCAACAACTCGGAGAAAAAGGACTGACTTCTACCAATGTTGACGTGCTTTGTCTTCCGTGCACTAAATGATTTGACATCATGATTATCTCCCTTCGGCTTATACGTTTCCTTGCATCCCGTATGGTGGCGTTACTATTTCATTTATTTAATTAAAATTCTGTTTTGCCAGGCATTGATGCCATAGTAGGCCTACATTTTGCAAAGCCATGCACCAACTACCCCACTTGCGTTGTGAGCTGTATATTTCATTGATTGTCTTGCACTTGCATCGGTTTTTCAAAGAGCTTGACAGGAACATTGGAACTGTTTCGAAGATCATGACATTGAGAGTTTTAAGAGACTGGGTGGAGCATGGAGATATAATGCAGTTGTTAAGTCAGTCGCCAACAACTTTCGGTGATAACTTATCTTATATCTATCATCAACAACAACAACAACAACAACAATCCTGGTCTAGTGACCTAATAGATTTCATGACAGTCGGGGTTCTTAGTCTTTCCGTTTTTATTGTTTTTGTTTTGTTTTGCTTTTCTCGGCTTAAGTAACATGTTCACTGCTCTTTTTTTTTGTAAATGTAACAACTGAGTCCTTTTCAAAGAATGTAAATTCTAAAATGATACCGACGTCATTGTTTCTTGTTGTCTCATGAAGATTTTAGGAGCACACGTCAATTACTAAGTGTGATTACCATTTACGTCATTGTTACTTGAGGATTTGGGAGGAATATTATAGGCTATTTTCGATACTTCGACATATTTTCAGCTCGTCTTTTCACTGAAAAATTCACTTACGCCGAGAAGACATTGAGAACCCCGACTGTCACGAAATATATTAGATCACTAGGCCAGGATCAACTTTTTCTCTTTGATGGGTTTACGGAAGCGGCTCCATGAAAAACATACACCGAAAATCGTTGGCGACTAAATTACCAAACACACTGTAGCATCTTGAGCTGAATGTTGCATGCTGCAGGTAAAATAATACAAATGCACGAAGACTCAAAATGCCTGTATCTTCCCTAACAGCCTCAGGCATCATAGTCACTCCTAAAAATGCTTCAGTCTAGAAACAAAAATTACCGTGCGCAGACCATTCAAGGGCACGTATCACTGGCAGCTTGCCTCGTCTTGCTGCCCCCTGGCAGCCCCCTTGCCCTACCAAATACAAAACACGAAAATCACGCCTTTTCGTGACGACAAAAAGCACTACAAACTAGCACACTATAGGATACTTTAAACAAACACCAAACTTGACCCCACGCTCAATCTGTGCCCGTATGCCTGCAGGAAGCAGCACTGGGACAGGGAGCCAGACAACACGGACTTCAAGGACTGTGTTGTGATCGGGATGCAGGGCACGATGGCAGTGAACGACTGCGCCAAGCGCCATGGTTACATCTGTCAGGTCACCAAACAAACGAGTAAGGACGAATCATGGAGGATGTTTACACTTGCCAAGTTTACTCGGTTGCACCCGGGTTGGCGCGTTTAGTCCTCTCCTTTACCCGCGTTGTGTACCAAAAAGTACGTGATCCGTGATTTGGGCTAAATCTAGACTGCTATAGTTTTGGCACGAGCGACTCGAGACGGAATGCAGATTTCAAACGTGATGGGCATAATGGCCGCGTCTCGTGCAACTTGGGAATCTTCATTCTGTCTGAAACGAAAGAAAAGCCAAGCAAATAAATAGCTAAATAAATACATAAACAGCTACACGAATGATTTGCTGAATAAATAAATAGTAAAAATAAAGAAATAAATAGCAAAATGAATACATTGCTAAATGAATAAATATATAGCTAATTTGTTGTTTAAATACGGATTTTGAAAGTTGTTGCGTTTGTGAGCACACTGTCTTTAATCACGTGACTTGTACCATACCACCAGAACTACGCCACAGTGACTATTTCAGCCTAAGTAACCAACCAATCAACCAACTGTACAGGCGAGGACTGTCCAATGACAGACAACTACTGGTGGCAGCCCGGTGTGGACGGCACAACCTGCTACTTCTACAGCAACGTCAGCAGCTGGCAACAGCTGGTCACGTGGGACCAGGCCCGCAAGGTCTGCGAGGCTATGACGCCATTCACTGGGGACACGTCACGCAAAGCCGTCATGTTGGCCATCACGTCACAGGACACGAAGGTAAGGTATGAAACGAACAGCCAGGGTGGGTGGATGTTTGGGAGTTTTACGTCCTTTTCCACGAACAACCAGACAGTACATGCGACGTAAAAAAAAAAACAAAAAAAAAAAACACAGACTGGGTTATCCGTAAGGGTACACGCGCACTGACAGCTTCTGTGCAGACAGACACTGTGCAGAGAGAGAGAGAGAGAGGTGGGGGGGGGGGGGGGTTGGGGAGTTTAACGTCCTTTACCACCACGTAGGGGTGATATCAAAGACAGGACAACGAGAGAAAGGCCAGCACAAACATTTGGCCCACGCCGGGATTCGATCTCACGACCCGAGCATTGAAAGTCCAATGCTCTACCATTCGGCTATCCCGGCTCCCGAGAGAGAGAGAGAGAGGGGGGGGGGGGGGTCCAGTGTTTGCAGCACAAATTCACTTTAGTGGCTTTATTTACTTATTTGGTAAACGGCGTCTTTGTTTCACCACAAGAAACTGATTGGAAAACGAGTGCTACCATCAGGACAAACGAATATAGGTGCCAACTTTATTTTTTTATTCCTCCCTCAAAAGTAAGCGTTTTAATCTTGTCAGCACCCCTTTTTTTTCGGCGGACATCTTGTTTACGCCCTCGCTCCCCCGTGTAAACGTAAACAAATATCACTATAGACTCGCTACGCGTTGCAGACCTACAGTGTTTGGCTGAAATAAATGCGACGTGTTCTGGCTACGCGCTGCAGACCTATAGTGTTTGGCTGAAATAAATACGACGTGTTCTGGCTGCGCGCTGCAGACCTATAGTGTTTGGCTGAAATAAACGCGACGTGTTCTGGCTGCGCGCTGCAGACCTATAGTGTTTGGCCGAAATAAATGCGACGTGTTCTGGCTACGCGTTGCAGACCTATAGTGTTTGGCCGAAATACATGCGACGTGTTCTGGCTACGCGCTGCAAACCTATAGTGTTTGGCTATAAATAAATGCGACGTGTTCTGGCTACGCGCTGCAAACCTATAGTGTTTGGCTATAAATAATGCGACGTGTTCTGGTTGCACGTGGAGACGTTCCTAGCGGAGCAGCTGCCCTTTCAGGCCAACACGAGACAACAATACTGGACGGGTCTGAACGACAAGAACACAGAAGGCAGCTTCCAGTGGGCCGGCAACGAGGCCGGCTACGCGCTGCAGACCTATGGTGTTTGGCCGAAATAAACTAGTGTCCAAAAGAAACGATACCAAACTGTTGTCAGAATGTTTTTGTGCAAAGTGATCCCCGAGGCCTAAAAACATAGGTTTACGTATCCCACGTCCCAAATACAGCGTCTGCGCTCGGGAAGACCGGAAACATTTGCTAATGACATATACCACTCTGAAATTTCTGTATTGTTCTGCTTTTATTGTATGTCCTTGCCAACCCTTGGTATCGTTTCTTTTGGACACTAGTTTACATGCGACGTGTTCTGGCTACGCGCTGCAGACCTATGGTGTTTGGCCGAAATACATGCGACGCGCTCTGGCTACGCGCTGCAAACCTATAGTGTTTGGCCGAAATACATGCGACGCGCTCTGGCTACGCGCTGCAGACCTATAGTGTTTGGCCGAAATACATGCGACGCGCTCTGGCTACGCGCTGCAGACCTATAGTGTTTGGCCGAAATACATGCGACGCGCTCTGGCTACGCGCTGCAGACCTATAGTGTTTGGCCGAAATACATGCGACGCGCTCTGGCTACGCGCTGCAGACCTATAGTGTTTGGCCGAAATACATGCGACGCGCTCTGGCTACGCGCTGCAGACCTATAGTGTTTGGCCGAAATACATGCGACGCGCTCTGGCTACGCGCTGCAGACCTATAGTGTTTGGCCGAAATACATGCGACGCGCTCTGGCTACGCGCTGCAGACCTATAGTGTTTGGCCGAAATACATGCGACGCGCTCTGGCTACGCGCTGCAGACCTATAGTGTTTGGCTATCAATAAATGCGACGCGCTCTGGCTACGTGCTGCAGACCTATAGTGTTTGGCTATCAATAAATGCGACGCGCTCTGGCTACGCGCTGCAGACCTATAGTGTTTGGCTATCAATAAATGCGACGCGCTCTGGCTACGCGCTGCAGACCTATAGTGTTTGGCTATCAATAAATGCGACGCGCTCTGGCTACGCGCTGCAGACCTATAGTGTTTGGCTATCAATAAATGCGACGCGCTCTGGCTACGCGCTGCAGACCTATAGTGTTTGGCTATCAATAAATGCGACGCGCTCTGGCTACGCGCTGCAGACCTATAGTGTTTGGCTATCAATAAATGCGACGCGCTCTGGCTACGCGCTGCAAACCTATAGTGTTTGGCTATAAATAAATGCGACGTGTTCTGGTTGCACGTGGAGACGTTCCTAGCGGAGCAGCTGCCCTTTCAGGCCAACACGAGACAACAATACTGGACGGGTCTGAACGACAAGAACACAGAAGGCAGCTTCCAGTGGGCCGGCAACGAGGGCACGCAGTATGACGCGCAATACGTGTGAGGAACTGTGTCTTGTTGCATTTACATGTAATTTCCCTCCACTCTCCATTACCCGCCTCCCCCCCCCCCCACACGCTCGCCCCCCCCCCCCCCCCCCCAACACCCCCCCCCCCCCACGAAACCTGTTTTAATTATGCTTTGCATTACAAACAAAATGTACAATAGGCAGGTCGACATGCACCTATATCATTTCTGTTGTTAGGTAATTCAGTTTTCTCTTGAAACCCCACCCCCCCCCAAAAAAAAACAAAAAACAACAACAACCAAACAAAAACTGGAAAAAAACACGTTTTTCTCTTCTCTGTGTCTGTCTCTGATTCATTCTGTCTGTCTGCAGATGGATAAATAAAGACTTGTCAGATCGCCCCAGTTGCAAAACAGAAAACAGATATCAGAGGCCATTTCTTCACACGTGTGTGTGTGTGTGTGTGTGTGTGTGTGTGTGTGTGTGTGTGTGTGTGTGTGTGTGTGTGTGTGTGCTACATTGTTGGCAGGAACTGGCGAGTGGAGCCAAACAACCTGGGAGGAAAGGAATTCTGCGGGGCTTTGCTTCCCAAGGGAGAGTGGAATGACCGAAACTGTGACGACAAACTGAACTTTGCCTGTCGCCTGTCTCTCCCAGACAGTAAGCCATTTGTTTTGCATATGCAAACTGGGTATCACGTGACAACAGGACTGTGTCATCTCAAGACACCCGGTAACTCCAAGGTTAACTAGGGAACCAAGCCAAATGATAACTCTTAAAAGGAACGACCTCGACTTTTAGCCACGTGACTTGGGTACGTACATTCTGACTCTGTCTCTTGCAGTGACAACTGTTTGCGAAATGTTGATAGATTAGCAACGACAGTCCACATGCCTTAAGGCGATGATTTTTCCAGGTCAGTTTTGCGGTCGGTGGTCTAGTGGTTAAGAGACTTGTCACCAGTGCGAGAGATCAGGGGTTCGAGTCCCACTCGGGGCAAAGAATTTTCCTTCTCGTATGTTGCACCGTTCATTCGGGCCGATCGTCGGGGGTTCTCTCCGGGTACTCCGGCTTCCTCTCCCTCTGCTTTGGAAATGTTCAGCCCACCAAATTTGACAAATAAATGCAATTCTAAATTCCGAAATTTAAATAGCTGAGCTGACCCTTCGCACCACGTGATTGTAATGTGTTTATGTCCAGTGTGTGAGAGAATGCGTGTGATTCACGTGAGCGTGCGTGTTGGGTTCAGTTCGCGGCGCTTTGAGCCGATTCATGAAATTGGGTAAAGCGCCTATACAATACTCATTCGTCTTCTTCTTCTTATTATTATTATGTCAGTGTCAAGCGACAAATGTCAGTGTCAAGCCTCATATGACATGTGTCAGTTTCAAGCCTCATATGATATGTGTCAGTGTCGAGCCTCATATGACATTATGCCAGTATGAAGCTTCTGTTATTGCTAGCTGCCTAGGTCGACCTGTGAGCTTGGGAGAGTGAACTCGTGTCCTTTTAACTCTTACAGAACCACAGGAATGGAACATGGGTTGCGGGTCGTGGACAAGGGCCGGCCATAAGTGTATGTACGTATACAGTGCACCGACCAAGACGTGGCAAGACGCTCGCTCCTATTGTCAGGCCATGAACGGCGACCTCATGAAATTTGACAATGAAGACGACACGGTAGGCATGGATTTCTACTCTCCATCGCCCCTCTAACGCAAATTTACTCAGTTTTCATCTTTTCCCTATCGCTGTAAATGTTACTTTGACACCATCAACTGATTGTCCCCACAATACTCTCTAATTTGCGTCAAAACAGACATCAAACTGCTTTCCTTCTGTAGGTCTGAACACCGTGCAAACGCAGTCATCAGAAAGTTTCCAAATGCTCCTACTATCCCTGAGTAGGGACAAAGAACGGAAACGGGTTTTCCGAAAAAAGGGGCGTGTTCGGGGATGTGGGATACGGCAGTGTGACGGCAGATACATTCCTGTCGTATTGTGGACACCAGGTCACTCTCGTGTACGCAGAAACAGACACTACAAACTTTCTTTGGCCAAACGTTTTCTTTGAAGAAATAAAGTCTCAAACCCTTTCTGACAAAGATTGTGGGTGAAGGACACAAATACACAGGGCCTGAAATGCCTGTATATTCCCTATGAGCCTCAGGCATCATAGTGACCCCTAAAAATGCATCAATCTAGAAACAATTACTACCATGAACAGACCATTCAAAGGCCACGGTCATTTTGTGTCCTTACGCCTGGTAATTGTGTTGACCTGATCCAGCTTCTTTCCTCCTTTGTATTGCGCGACGCCAGCTGTGGCTGAAGATACAATCGAGCACGACAGTGATGACGTTGCCAGGTTACTGGATCGGGCTGAACGACATCGAGGTAGAGAACACGTTTCGCTGGGCAGACGGGTCATGGGCCGACGGATATCTGTTGTAAGTAACTGCATCTCCGTCTTCCAGCTCACAGAACTGTGAGTGTCAGGTACTGAGCACTGTAGATGAGACACCTCAGGAAATCTCTCTTACCTCGTAGGTATCTCGTTGGGGGTGCCGGGATAGCCGAATGGTAGACCGTTTCAATGCTCTGGTCGTGAGTTTGAATCCCGGCTGAGGCCAAATATTTGTGCCGGCCTTTTTCTCGTTGCCCCGTCTTTGATATCACCCATACGTGTTGGAAAAGGACGTTAAACTCCCAAACACCCACCCACCCACCGTCGTATCTCGTTGTGTGACAGGCATGGTCTATGTCGTGTTTTGGAAACATGCAGAATATCAGGTCAGTTTTGCAGTTAGTATCTTTGCATCCTTGCCGTCTTTGCGCCTAGGAAGATCTGAAGTGGTTAGAAGCCTGAGACACACGCAGCACAAACAATACCTCGGTCATCACTCCATAGACTGCCCGCAGAACAGAGGCGTGCAAAGCGGCAATGGCCAACGGTCAAAACTGAAAGGGCGTGGCAGAGCTAAAACTGGCACAGTCTCGAAGACGACACGAGGGAGATTACTGAAAAATGGGGTGGGGGACGTATGTGCTTTTCCGAGCGCAGAAGAACAAATTCTTATAATGAGTTGTCTTTGGTGTCTCCTATTGACGGCATTGTTGTAATACATGCTCTGATGCCGGTGTTTTCAGAGACTGGGATGTTGAGCCGAACAACTTTGCTCGGTACGGCCGCTTTCAACAGGACTGTGCTGTCATGGCCGTGGACGGGAACTTCATTGACATCAGCTGTAACAAACAGAAGGCTGGAACCATCTGTGAAGAGGCAACAGGTGTACATATGACTATAAGATATAATTAATATGTAGCCCACAGGCCCGAAGCCACGCTCTCTGAATCTCCATGAGAACCCATCTGATCCCTTTCTGCCGTGCAGTGGCACAAGACCGTAAGTCCATGGCGTCATTCGTAGGGATTCCAGAATGAAAGACATTGACGTACTAGTCTTTTTCCAGAAAATGGCGTCATGGATTTAGCGTGTTTTGCCATTACACGGCATCTTTGTCCTGCAAATCGAGGGTTGGCTGCCATGAGAGATAGGACGTCTTATCAGAAACACTCGAATACTCCGACAGACAATCCCCCGTGTTTGATTTGTCTGTCCGAGTATCCGTGCACTGTGATTGGCTGCATTGACTTGTCAATCAGAATCTGGCTACATGTCAATCACCGGGTCTTTCGTGTCCTGTCAGTACTAATTAACCACTACACTCTCTTCAACTCAAGACTCCAACTGCTGAACTTATGATGAATTTTGGAGAGCAGTCTCTAGATCCGCTACACGACTGATCTACAAGCCGGAGCCCTTGGTACTGGCAATAGACGACTCCACTCGGCAAACCTCTAGGCCCAAAACCCGCCCCTATACTCGATCTGGTGAGAAAAAAAAATCCCTTACCAAAAATCTGCTCATCAACCGGCCCCCGTAGTGTAGTGGTTAGCACTTCAGACCATGGACCGGGAGACCCGGGTTCGAGTCCCAGCCGAGGCAAGCGGGATTTTTCCTACCTAGGTCGGCTCCTACCAAGAGCGGGTGTGCTATGGGCCCGATGGGGAGGCTGTTGCCAGTTGCCACACAGCCGAGATTCACCCACTTCACGGGTGCTTCCTTTGGGGGTGCTTCCTTTGGTATGACACGTCTAATGATGTGGATGATTACACGGCCGGCACCGCAGGGCCTGGTTAATGCCGGGATATCTATGATTGGAAGCGTGGAATGCGGCCCTGTCCCGCAGTCCCAAACCACACGGACCTCAATAGCATCATCTTACCATCATCTTCATTTCCATCATCATGCAGAATAAAAAAAAAAATGCCCCAGCTTCCGAGCCCTCCGTGGATTCCACCCATGACCTGGGAGGAACACCACTGGAACTGGCAAAGAGTTGGGGCAGCAAAAAAAAAAAAAAAAAAAAATCTGCTCATCAGCAGATTTGAAACCGGTAAGTGAGGTTCCGCATTGACCACTACGCCAAATTCTAAATGGAATCCACTTTGGTGTGCAGATGCCTGTGCTCAAGGCTGGCAGAATTACCAGGGCCACTGCTACCTGCTTGACGCCACCTACCGGCTGAAGTCTGAAGCTCAAGGATTCTGCCATGACCAGTCGGCCACAGGGACAGCTCGCCTGTTCGCCCTCAACACACAGGACGAGAAGGTCAGAGAGTCAGCATACATAAGACTTGTCATGGTTACGCTCTTCCAGATACCTTGCATACAAGTTGCAAGTGCTCACAGAATCTAACTGAACCGCGCAGTCTCCATTTAATAGCTACACCATTGAAAACCAAGGACCAATAACTCCATCAGTTCTTCTGTAAACACACACACACACACACACACACACACACACACACACAACTCTACATGACTCGATGCATGCGACAAAGACAGACATCAAGAACTTGACTGAAGGCTTCCCAAGTTGTAAATGACGCGCGAACGAACACCGTGAAAAAGAAAACACACAAAGCACACAAATAAACAAGGAGGGCAACACACACACGCGCACGCACGCACGTACACACGCACGCTTACTGGTACGATCCGAAATTTCTTGACGACGTAAGTATTGCTGATGATGACTATGATGATAGTGATGATGCAAAAAAACAACAACAAACAAACAAACAAACAATGATATACGTCGTGGGCCTGAAATAAGAGTTAGAGGTATCGTCTTATCCTTCTGAAATAAGAGTTAGTCGTATCGTCTTATCCTTCTGAAATAAGAGTTAGTCGTATCGTCTTATCCTTCTGAAATAAGAGTTGGTCGTATCGTCTTATCCTTCTTTTGTTTTGTTTAATTATTGTTGGCAGCGTTGCCAATCGACGACTCCACTCAGCAAGCCCCGAGGCCGAAGCCCCGCCCCGTTACTCTGCCGTGTATCGGCAAAACACAGTACGTCAGTGACGTCATTGCATGGGAAAGGGCGTGATTTCAAGATGAAAAGAGATTGACGCAATGGTCTTTTTTCTCAAATGACGTCAATGGACTTACTGCTTTCTTTCCATGTTTCAGTCAAATCAGTCAATCCCTCATTGTAGTGTGTGGTGTGTTGTGCTCATTATGCCGACTTACACCTGGACGCAATTGGCTAAATTCTGAGGGCTCGACCCTTTTGATTGTCAGGACTGGAGTTGTCCATTGTTTATTACTACTACCGTTGGTGTCGTTACTGTTGTTCTAAAAGCATGGAGTGTTGTGTAGACGTGGCTGGTGACCCAGATCGGCAAGGTAGACAACCGCCCTTACGCCTTCTGGAGCGACCTGACCGACCAGCAGTTGGAGGGGGACTGGCACTGGGCGATGGACGCTGATGATGACCCTGTCGCCATACAGAAACTTGTGTACGTCTTTTCAGAGCTTAGTAAAAAATAAACCTTAAAAAAGGCTAGAGAAAAAAAATTGAAAAAAGTTATAAAATTCTAAAACGTATCACGCACACACGCGCGCGCGCACACGCACGCACACGCACACACACACACACACACACACACGCACGCACAGGCACACACACACACACACACACACACACACACACACACACACACACGCACGCACAGGCACACACACACACACACACACACACACACACACACACACACACACACACACACACACACACACACACAGAACCACGAGAAGAAGGTTTAGACGGGTGATATAAAATCATAACGGAGCAACGAGAAAAAGGCCGGCACATATATTTGGCCCCAGCCGGGATTCGAACTCAACACCCGAGTACTGGAAGTCCAACGCTCATACGCTCGGCTATCCCGGCTTCCGGAGAGAGGGGGAGAGAGAGATAGAGAGCGAGAGAGAGAGAGAGAGAGAGAGAGAGCTAGAGAGAGAGAGAGAGAGAGAGAGAGAGAGAGAGAGAGAGAGAGAGAGAGTCAATGAATCTTTATTTTACAACGGTAGAGGCAGTTAACATTACACAGTCAGTTTTCATACCTGCCGTTGCTAAGTACTACGATTATGTAATTAATCAAAGAACAAGAGAAAAAGAAATACACAGTACACAAGCACACAATATAACGAAAAAAGAGAGCACCAGAAACAAACAGACAAACAAACAGGCAAACGGACAAAGAAACAAGATAAAAAAACAAACAAACAAACAACCCTATGATAACAAGCATAATACAACAGGCAAGCATACAATCAATGGAAACACGTTCTATATCTGTTCATCTGTTGCCGCGCCATGGCGTTTTTCAGGACATGGACCAACGAACCGAACAACTTCCTGGGCAACGAAGACTGTGTAATGGTGGACATGAACGGGCACCTGAACGATGCCAACTGCGCCTCCAAGACAGGATTTGTGTGTCAACGTGACCTTCATTCGGGTGAGACAGACTTTCATGGGAGTTTTTGCTTTCACGCATGGCTGTTACGGCCTATGCATGTAAATCCTTTGGAGTGCACAGGTTGTCCACTTTTTAGAAAAAGTTTTTAAAAAAATGTTTCTTGAGGATTTTTGCCACTAAACTGACGTTGCCAGACTTGCGGTGCCACCCACCTAGCTATCTTTAACTTTGCTTGAAAAGGAAACAGGAGGAACTGGAGACAAAGTTCCAGGGTAGCAGCTGGTGAACGCCGAAAAGTCGGTATCACATATCACAGCTTTGACCATCAGTAGGCCTACTACCTTTTGGCTTCTTGCCCCAAACATATGTCAAGCATCAGCGAGCTACAGGGATTCCTACTTGAGGAGGTCCTCATTTGGCTCATTTCCTGATACTGACACAGTTTGTAGTCTTTGTTTCAGCCTTTTCCTTTCTGGCTGACCGATAAGGCGACAGAAGTTTTTTTCGGCGCGCAAATGTAAAACATTAGATGTGGAGACCACGACCACATGGGTAGCCCTGACTATGAAAACATAAGCTGAACAACTAGAACGGGTGTGAAGGCGATCAGAGAGGATTTTCAGTGTTTGCAGTTCATTGCGTAGCCCTCTTGCTTGTGTTGATGTTTTGACGTCATACTTGGACGCACTGCCAAAAAAAAAACTACTGCACGTCACCATGACGTAATTCAACACTCCGATGATGTTGCAGGCAGCGCCACAGTGTCGTCCGCGACAGTTGCTCTCTTTCCCCTTCTCTCCGCTTTCATTGGTCGACTGCTGTGACGTCATGCCTGGTTTTGAAGTGCGCGTCTGTACTGGTCTCAATGAACGCTTAAATATTTTCTGTGTATTTCGTTTGGATTTGTCACAGTTGCGTGTTCAATTAATCGTTACCACACGCCGGAAGTTACGTGTTTCTGAAGCCTATTTATCCTAGTGAAAGGTGTGTGTGTGTGTGTGTGCGTGTGCGTGTGTGTGTGTGTGTGTGCCACGGTGTGTGTGTGTGTGTGAGAGAGAGAGAGAGAGAGAGAGAGAGGGGGGGGGTTAACGTCTTTTTCCACCACATACGGGTGATATCAAAGACGGGGCAACGATGAAATATCTGGCCCCAGCCGGGATACGAACTCACGACCCGAGCATTAGAAGACCAACGCTCTACCATTC
>JACVVK020000035.1:1900000-1922500 GCA_018292915.2 Batillaria attramentaria
AAATATGCGTTTTTTTGGTTTTGTTTTGTTTTGTTTTTGTTTTCACCATTATTTACATTTTCTTACCATTATCTACTTTTTTTTTATCGCAATCCCAGCCCCAAATTGACCCCTAGCCCTAAATCTCCGTCAGTCTGACTTGTAAACCTCATTTAACCTCCTAAACCTCTGACATGGGTTACTAACCCTGAACTAGCCTCAACCCTCATTTGAACTAAGTTCCTAACCCTAAGCCTTCATATTACAGCTGGTTACGCTGCGAGCGGGTCCACAGTGCGCTCTCGAGTGACCAACATGTATGTTACTCTCGAGCGCAGCGAGATCTAAGAACGAACCTTAAACGGGCAGTCCACTCAGATTCCCCCCCCCTCCCCCCCCCCCAAAAAAAAGTGTCTAAAAGTGTTTGAAACGTGTCCCGGTGTGATGCCGCCCACACAGCGCCGTTATAGAGCAAATCTAGAATGGTTTAGCTACATGACTGTAATATAGAATTTCACAAATGAAAAGAATCGTAGAAGTCTGTTTCAGGTGCAAAATTTTGGGAAATTCGGCAAAATAAGCAGAGTGGACGGGACCTTTAAGTGCAATGGGTGGTGTGTGTGTGTGTGTGTGTGTGTGTGTGTGTGTGTGTGTGTGTGTGTGTGTGTGTGTGTGTGTGTGTGTGTTCAGGGCGCCCATTATGGCGTGAGCAGACACGAGTGCGACCAAGCCTTTTACAGCGACATGACCAGACAGTGTTCCCGACTCCCGACATTTAGCCCTAGGCGATGGACCTGCAACCGCCGGCGTAGCGTGTTCTTCACTGCAGTCCGCTGGTTTGGGGGTTCTAGCTATAAAGACCCCAGCACTAACCACCACTGTCTGGAATCGTGGGTTCCATCCTGCTTGCCGCCATGGCAGTCTCCATAAGACTGAGAGAATTCACCGCATCTCTTTAGTCCTCCCACGCCAGCTGTCGCAAACAAGACTAGGGCGCGGTTGGCGAAGTCTTTTGTGAGACAAAATGAATGTACAGTGAGCGACGAGTTTCACTTTGTATTGTCGCTTTATGCAGACACCCCCTCTCAGCAACTCTCTCTCTCCCCAACAAAACTCTTTTAAAATAATTTTAATCACGCGGGATACATGAAAGCGACTTTCAGAATGCAAGAATGCAATGAATTGTGAAAAGACAGAAATCAACGTGGGTCGACAATGAACATGTGCGGTTTCTGCGATCGTTTATGTTTCACTTGAAACACCCTTTTTTGCCCGACAGTCTTGTCATACACTTTTGTAAATATTTTCTCGGGATGACCTTCTCCATAGCGGAGGGTTTGTGCTGTAAAACGCGTACATAGGTTTACATAAACCATGCATCTTTGAAGGTCATTGAAATATTTTCCCTTTACTTCGGAACTTCCGTTGTCCTTTGAACTCAGCATTGTAATAAAATAATTAATAATGGTCTCCAGACTTTACGTGTTGTTGCTGAGTTCAAGCAGGGCGTGCTTGTGTATGAGTGGTGTAAAAGCTGAATATGAAAACATTTTTATTCGACTCACTTACAGTAAAATTAAGTCTATTCAAAAACTGCCTGAACATAAGATTAGAAACAGAGGTGTGAAAATTATAAATCACTCAATGCTCATTGCCAAAATGGTAATGAGCAAGTTTAAATATGGTAATGCTGTAGACATCTGTGCTTTGTTTGAATATGAGGTTGAACTTTAAAAAAAAAAGAAAAAAAAAAAGAAAGAAAAAGATTCGTGGTTATGAAACTGCCCTCACTTACTGTTTTAACATACGCTGTCACTCAAATACATGCAAACTTACATCCACGGCAAAACAACAACAATGACAACGACAACAACAACACCGACAACAACATCAAAAACAAAAACCGCATAGATACATGAACAGACACCCTGAGTTTAAGTACTGGGAAAAAAAGTTGTACATGCTTTAATCAACTGTCCATTATAACAACATTCAATCAACAAAATTCTGTACGATGCACATCTGTTATTTAAAAACAAAACTGCCGGAATAACGGTTATCATCATGGAGTGTCGGGAGAAGTAGCAGTAGAAGTAGTGAAAGCAGGAAGTACAGATTCGCGGGTGTGGCCTGTCAATGTCACGTGGTGTGTGTCATGCGTACTGTGTAAACAACGACAGAAGACGATTCACACACACACACACACACACACACACACACACACACGCGCGCACGCACGCACGCACGCACGCACGCACGCACGCACGCACACACACACACACACACACACACACACACACAACAGAAGCGTGTGTTCCGTGAATGACTGCCATATAAAAGAGCTCGCGTCCTCCTATCGTCTGCAGTACATGAAGCGTCAACATGGGAATCAGGTAGGATTGTCGTTGCTGTCGATGCTGTTCGGGTTTGCTGCTGCTGCTGCTGCTCTCTCTCTCTCTCTCTCTCTCTCTCTCTCTCTCTCTCTCTCTCTCTCTCTCTCTCTCGCTTAGTTAGTCATGACACCTGCAACCTATTCTTTCATGCCCACGTGCAAAGTCACCTGGATTTTGCGTCCACTTTGTGCCGGGACGAGTGCAGCAAAAATCAGTTCAGAAAGGTAAAGTCCATTCACCGGCGCTGTCAACCTCTTACACTGACTCGGGTAATTCTAGTACCGACCAAAGTTTAAATTCCTCAGACTTCTTCCTCTAAAACAGCATATGGAATTTAACAAATGCTTGCTGATGCTCAAAATTGTTTACTGCAAAGCCCCAACATATCTTCTCTGTCTCTCTCTGTTTGGTTTTCTTGTTGGTTCATTTCTTCGTGTATTCTAGTGTTCTGTTGGCAGTATTGCTTTTTTTCCTTGTATATTTATTGTTGTTGTAGTTGTTTTCGTTTATTTGCCACTTTCGTTTGTCTGGGGAGTTCGCCACTCGTGCGTTCCTTATCTGATTTTGATTCTTATGTTTTTTTTTGTTTTTGGGGGGTTTTGTTGTTGTTGTTGTTTTTAAACTTTCTTTTCACTTCTCGCCGTCAGTGACTCGCGTGCAGAAGGTCGCCGTAGGCCAGATAAGACTGACAAGTAATTTTCATGAACTCAGTTACTACCAAGTAAATTTGGGTTTGTGCACGAGTGGCCTCAGAAAAAACATAAAAAACGGCTCTCTCCCTCTGTACCTGTCTGCAATGCTTACAACCTACCAGCCCTCCCGCACTCTCCATTCATCATCAGAAAAACTGTTAAAGGTTCCAAGAACAACTCTGAAGTCAGCTGGCGGTCGTTCATTTTCTTACGCCGCCCCCTCTGTCTGGAACGCTTTACCTGTCACCATTAGGGATCTTCCCACGCTGACTCAATTCAAAGCCCATTTAAAGACCTACCTCTTTAGGCAAGCTTTCGAGCTGTAGTCCGACCACCACTTTTTTCATCAGCACTCGGAGTGTGTGTGTGTGTGTGTGTGTGTGTGTGTGTGTGTGTGTGTGTGTGTGTGTGTGTGTGTGTGTGTGTGTGTGTGTGTGTGTGTGTGTGTGTGTGTGTGTGTGTGTGTGTGTGTGTGTGTGTGTGTGTGTGTGTGAGCGCAAAGAGTGTTTCGTAGAAAACAGATAGGCGCTATATAAACTGTACTCATTATTATTATTATTATTAAAACATCATAATTAATTCCTGTCTGCATGAATTTACATTTGGATCAGTGGGACCGTTGCGCTTTGATTCTACTCGTGTATGCTGCGGTAAGAGCCGTATAGGAACCGTTCATCTTGCCGGATTTTCGCACAAAGGGTCAAAACCGAAAAAGAGTGAAAAAAACATGGGACACTCGAGGCGGTATGTGTTAAAGGCCCAGTCGTATGCGGTATGTGTTAAAGGCCCAGTCGTATGCGGTATGTGTTAAAGGCCCAGTCGTATGCGGTATGTGTTAAAGGCCCAGTCGTATGCGGTATGTGTTAAAGGCCCAGTCTTTATGATTTTCATGATCACGGAACGTTGTGAGCTGTTGTCTGTGGTGTCTGCTATCACACCACTCAGACACCTGGGCAGTGACAGCATCTCAAACGCCTGCACTGAGCCATAAGAAGCGCAATAATAATTTAAAAAAATAATAATAGCATTGTATAGGCGCTTTTCCCAATGTCATGAATCGGCTCAAAGCGCCGCGAACTGAACCCAACACGCACGCTCACATGAATCACACGCATCCTCTCACATACTGGACATAAACACATTACAATCACGTGGTGCGAAGGGTCAGCTCAGCTATTTAAATTTCGGAATTTAGATATGCATTTATTTTTTTCAAATTTGGCGGGCTGAACATTTTCAAAGCAGAGGGGGAGGAAGCCGGAGTACCCGGAGAGAACCCCCGACGATCGGCCCGAATGAACGGTGCCACGTACGAGAAGGAAAAAATCTTCTTCTTTTTTTTATTTGTCTTTTTTTTTTTTTTTTACATCATGTACGTAAATACATATACTTTATGTGACATACAGATACGTTCACATATGTGAGGGAAAAAAAAAATGGTCACAACATTTTGTATAAAGAAAAACAAAACAAACAACTACAAACAAACCAAAAACAAAAATACACAACATTAGACACACACTCATACCCACACCGACGCGGTGTGTAGCTGTACCGTCTGTGGAAAGTACATGCAAGCAAGAGATCGGATTGAAGGGAAGCAACTCGCATGAATATAAAATTGTAATGACCGCAAGAGTTGTTTCCGAGAAGGAAAAAATCTTCGCCCCGAATGGGACTCGAACCTCTGACCTCTCGCATTGGTGACAAGTCTCTTAACCACTAGACCACCGACCGCCCGCGTACTCACTGAAGCGGCCAGTACACTGAGCGAGCGAGAGTGTTGTACCAACAGTCGTGTTGGACGGCTCGCGTAAAGTTTAAACAACATGGTTCTGCATCAAGAGCTGGACTAATCATCAAGATAGAGTACATCGTGAGTACAGGCGCACTCACGAATGAAACTGTTTTAAGTTCTAACTGCTCTGCAACATAAGCTGACGTGGCAAACCTGAAAATAGCGCGTTTAAAATAAAGTAAGGTAACTAGGCAAGTTTTAATGTCTCTTTTCAGCACAATGAAGATGGTTGTCTTTCTGGCGGTCGCTACGTCGTTATGTTCTGCTAGAAGTGCCTGGCAATACAGGTATATATTTAACACTGGTAGTCATTATTTGGTTTGGTTGGTCGGTCGGTTGGTGTATGGTTGGTTGGCTTGTTGGTTGGATGAAAAGCTGATGGACAGATTGGTTGGCCTGTTGATTGAGTTTGTTGTTGTTTGTTATGTTTTATTTCCGTGTCATGATTGGCGTTGTGTTGTGTTGTTTTGTGCTGTGTTGTCTTCTCTTGTCTTGCCTTGTTGTGTTTTGTGTTTTGTGTTGTGTTTGTTGTTTTGTGTTGTGTTTGTTGTTTATGTTGTCTTGTTTTGTCTGGTGTTGTTAGTTATTTTGTATTTTAATAACGTCAAGGGACAACGGCTGTTTGGCGGCTATGTTGGTGTTGTAGTGTGTTGGGGTAGGGGCTGGGTAGAGTTTTGTTGGGTTTTTCGTAACTGTTTCTTGGAGTTTGGGCAGGTTAGGATTCTGATAGTGAATGTTGTAATTAAAGACTATAGCATCACACAAACGTCAAAGACCAATATATATACTAGCGTGGTAGACACGCTCTCTGCAAACTGTACAGGATTCCTCCTCTCCTGACAACTGCAGCAAATGGATGATATGTTATATAATTATGTTCACAGTGGTCCGAGGCCTTGTCACAGGGAAGGCCTCTCCAACGGCTGTAACTATGTAAATGGCCGGGAACTGACTCCTGCTTGCGATCGCCATGACGTGTGTTACACGTGTGTACGTGTTCTTTTTTCCTATTCTTTCTCCACTTTGTGGATAATGTGCTGTAAACAAAGTGAGTCTATGTTATAGCCCCTTCTGTCGTCTGTTCGGTATCCACTTGTCTGTGTGTGGCGAGCTGTAACACTTTCAGTGTCCTCTGGTAAAGGTCAGGGTCACAGAGTTTAAAGAGTTTTAGAAATTGGTTGTTTTGTTGAACACCTACAACCACAACTTTCTTCAACGCCAAAACTCAACACTGAGAGTGAGACTTAGAGCCACGAAAACTGTTGCCGTTCTATGGACTCCTTTATGAGGTTGGCTTGCAAGGCGTTGGTGATCTTACAACCTCCAAGCCACTTTAACCTCTCCCCCCATTCCTCCATCTTCCATTTGCCCACCCATCCACCCTCCCTGTTAGCCCCGTCTTCTGATTCTGCGAACTCTAGACCTGCTTCTCCATCCACGTAGCCTCGACCACTGTTCTAAGTGTCTACATCCGCTAACACTGACGTCATCTCATTCTGTGAAGAGCGCATCTGGCCTCCGGAGTATCATGCATTCTCCGAATTTGATTGTTATTTCCTCAGAGTATGTCCTGTATCCAATATTCAACATACCGGACGCTCGTGTGTGTGCGTGCGTGCGTGCGTGCGTGCGTGCGTGCGTGCGTGCGTGTGTGTGTGTGTGTGTGTGTGTGTGTGTGTGTGTGTGTGTGTGTGTGTGTGTGTGTGTGTGTGTGTGTGTGCAGGGCGCCCGTTATGGCTTGAGCAGACTAGAATGTGATCAAGCCTTTCACGACGACCTGGACAGACTGTGTGACAGACAGTCTGTCTTCAGGCGAGCGCGCTGCCATATCAGGCGTAACGTGTTCTACTATACTGTCCGCTGGTTTGGGACGTCAAGCTACAGAAACCCGAGCACTAACGACCAGTGCCTGGAAACGTGGATCCCATTTTGCTTGCCACAGCAGTCTACACACCACTGATACGATTTCAAAGAAAACGCTATCATTATATTCCTATATTAAACAGAACGCAGCCCATTACACCCTAGAAATGCTTTAAAATTCACCCCCCCCCCCCAAAAAAAAAAAAAAAAAATCACAAACATCCAGCAGTCAAAGACTCATGTGTAGGTTAAATTTTAAAAATTCCAATGTTTCGGGTTTTTTTTTTTTTGGGGGGGGGGGGGCAATGCTAGCAATCACCACCCAGCCCCTTATTCCTCTGTCGTCTGATGGTCTTGTGCCAGCCGCGGATGAATACAAATAATCCACAAGCCAGGCGCATTTCCCCCTGTTTTTACTATTACCTGGCATGAAACTTGTTTTTACTATTACCTGGCATGACACTTGTTTTTACTATTACCTGGCATGACACTTGTTTTTACTATTACCTGGCATGACACTTGTTTTTACTATTACCTGGCATGACACTTGTTTTTACTATTACCTGGCATGACACTTGTTTTTACTATTACCTGGCATGACACTAGTTTTAATGAAGCCAACAAACAGCCCGAGATTGCCATTGTTTTCTCTGTACACAAATTTATGAAGGGGGTAAAAAATCCGGCTGTACTATATTTAGCGGAATTCATACTACATGACCCGGAAGCTATTAGCTATTAGTGTTGTGTGACCTACACAAGACTGAGAATTCACCGCATCTCTTTGCCCGTTCCACACACATGCAAACAGCTCTGACAAAAAACACTAATAAGAGAAGGATAGGCGCACCAGATGTTGCCCTTTTTGTCATGTGAGGAAAACCTAAATTCATACACGTGTTTCATAACATCACTTGGAAAAAAATACAACTTTACCTTCGGACGACGTCGTGGGTAAAAAGTTGCACACACGTTGCTTTAGATGAACGTATCTCGGTCAATATTTATGTCACACCTTTGAAATTTCATGACTTTGTCAATAAATGGTTTGACTATGTTCATGCCAAAAATTGTGTTGTTTAACGTATAATTAGCAGAGTAATTAAAGAATAAGTTGTGAATTGCCTATATAAAAACCATGGGTAATTTGTTTCCCACGATGTAGGACTAGGAATAAGTTGAAATTTACCTTTGTTTGTGTATATGTAGATATCTTCATCTCAAACGGGGTCCTGAAAATAAAACGACTACATTGTGCTTACACATTTCATAAAGTTTTCGCGTTCTTGCTGAGTTGAAGCCGGGAGTGATAGTGTATTCTGAATGCAAATATTTTTCACTCACGCACGCACGCACGCACGCACACACACACACACACACGTGAGAAAAATGAACATGCACCTTACATCTTGAGTATGTAAATCTGGTACAATAATGACATCCACATCGCACAACATAACATGTGTCATTTGTTCTGCAGCTTTCATGCAAATGCTTCTAGGTCTATGTCTTACATGCTCTACCAGTTATAGTGCCCTTGAAGTTGCAGTTGACAGCGATTTTCATTGTAATAATAATAATAATAAATTGTTCTTGTATGGCGCAGAGAGTCTGCCCAAGAGCCGGAGCACTCAGTGCGCGCTACACACACACACACACACACACACACACACACACACACACACACACACACACACACACACACACACACACACACACACACAGACCGACGGACACACACACACACACACACACACACACACACACACACACACACACACACACACACACACACACACACACACACACACACACACACACGGCGGACGTGGGATACAGGGGAGGATACAGTAAAAAATTTAGTTGAAAGCTTGCCGAAACAGATAGGTTTTAAGGTGTGCCTTGAACTGTGACAGAATAGGGAGATTCCTAAGTGAGACGGGCAAAGAGTTCCAGATTTGGGGAGCAGAGTAACTGAAGGAACGTTGGCCATAAGTTTTCAGACTGTCACGATAAGTTTCCGTGGAGCTACTTTTGTTCACCTTTCAGCGAGAAAAAGCTTGTTCCTGCCCTAGTGACCTATTTAATACGCTTCATGGCTGCCATTGGTTTATGTCTCTCTGTCTCTACTCGGCATAAAGCCAAAATCTATACTTTCACATTCGAAAACCCCACAAGACTATTTCTAAACGAACATGGCGTCATTCATTGACGAAAACAGGACTTCTTTGTTCCAGGTGTGAGTGGGTGATTCCTTAGAGCTTAACTCTGAATAGCCCATGCATACATCGCATTATTACTTGAAATCTTTAGACCACTAGAAGCCACTTGAAACCACTAAATTTCGCAATCTGCAGCAGTTTCGCGCCTAGCGGGAAGGCCCACGCCTTGCGTAATAGTTGTTTGAAGTGGCTCCTACTGGTGTGCAGTGGCTTGTCCTTTTCAACAAGTCTTATCGGATAGCGGGCATGGGTTGGTTGCGCTCGACCTCTTAATGGTTAAAGCCGCACAAGCAACAAAGACATATTCGCAGCTATATAGAGGGTGGGTGGGTGTTTGGGGGTTTAACGTCCTTTTCCACCACATACGGGTGATATCAAAGACAGGGCAACGATGAAAAAGCCAGCACAAATGTTTGGTTCCAGCCGGGATACGAACTCACGACCCGAGCATTAGAAGTCCAACGCTCTACCATTCGGCCACCCCGCCTCCCCACGCGGCTGTCTAGAGAAAGGCACACCTGGTTTGAACATAATTATTTTGGTAAGATCAAACCTGAAGGCTATAAAACATGATCGTAATTGATCGTCCATTTTCGGAACAAGTATTGTTGGAATTGTCCATTACGTTCTCCTGCTTTCTTACGTCAAGTAATGAGCGTAGACATGACGTCACTCGAGGTTCCGGGGGAGGCATAATTAGGAAAAACTAGATATTTTAGAATTCACATCTTTGCAGGTTACAATTTCACTCACATTTTCAATTATTCCGAGCGTGTCAAGACTTTCGAAAAATGTAAATGGTTGAATAAAAAAAAAAAAAACAGGTTAGCAGATATAAATATTTATTTACATCTGCTAACCTGTTTTTTTTTTTTTTTTTTTTTTTTATTCAACCATATTTATTTATTTCACTAAAAGATAAGCAAACAAACAAATTTTCAAAGCATATTCCAAAACTTCGGTACAGACTGTCACCCCAACCACACTAAAAGTATAATACACGTTTCATACAGAGGTAAAAGCATGGGCAGAACTGCGAAAAACAGGACAGACAAACAAGACGACTAAAAGAAGAAAAACATATGCTAAAAGCTATTTTGAAATGCCCCTGATTTTTATATCATATAGCTCACAGTAAGCGTGCAGCCGTGATCAGAAGTATCGGTGGGTGAAATAATAGTCATGTTTCGTAGGACTTCGTAAGGAGGACTTCGCTGAGCAGCGTAACCCATTTACATGTAAATTAGGCACGTTAGGGGTACCATTAGATAATCGCAGCGCGTTAGCCGCTCGCGGTCTCTGCCGTGTGAGCATAATTTACGTGTAAATGGGTTACGCTGCTCAGCGAAGTCCACCTTACGAAGTCCTACTGAACAAGAACCATGCCCTGACCAAAACCTTTCAAGTTGAAAGAGACTCAGTACTTGAGGTTTATCTTTGGATACCCCTGGCTTGTCCTTTGAGGATTTTTAAAAAAAAACCGTTAAAAGGAAGTAAAAATGCGAGAACTACACAAGAAAAAACAACAACAAGGCACAATAGTGAAATGCATGTGTCACAACCGTTATTCAGTATTACATGTCATGGCGGCTTGCTTGTTGTGTCATGTGAAAGAGGTGAATGAAATGCGTCGGTTAAATGCAAGCAATTGTTATGAACACATGGCTTCAACAGATCATGGCATATTTCATAAACGACACGCCTGAAACTGAACATACTGAATACTCAGTGTCATAAAATGTGTCAGCTGGCTATACTGCCGCTGAATGAAAAAACAACAACAACAACAACCAAAGAGAGGCCTCGGATTTTTGTGGTTAGCACTTAGGACCATGGACCGGGAGATCAGGGTTCGAATCCCAGCCGAGGCAAGCGGGATTTTTTTCTAACTAGGTCGGCTCCTACCCAGAGCGGGCGTGCTATGGGCCCAGTGTGGAGGCTGTTGCAACACAGCCGAGTTTCGCCCACTTCACGGGTGCGACTTTGAGGATGCTTCCCACGTTATGAAACATGTCATGATGTAGATGATTTAACACGGCCGGCATCGCGGCCCTGTCACGCAATCTCAAACCACTTGGACATCCATAGCATCATCATACGATCATCCTCACTCTCATCATCATGCATATAAAAAACTGGCCCAGCTTCCGAGTCCTCAGGGGACTCTACCCATGACCTGGGGGGGGGGGGGGGGGGAAATGGAGCTGGCGATGACGTGAGGCAAAAAAAACCAACAAAAAAAAAAAAACTGACCCTGTTCTCACCGAAAATGGAGTTGGTTGGGTGTTTTGATGTTTCAGGTCGACTGTTAGCACTGAAGTGATTTCAAAGACGGAAGCAGGAATGAGGGTCTGTACAAATGTTGACATTGTCGGGATATGAACCCGAACCCTTCTGATCTCGGCGGGTCCGACATGCAGTCACGTGAACAATGTCCCCAGACATTTAGTCCATGGAAAGGAGGAAACACGCGAAGTCAGTGAGAAGATGTCATGTGAACTTCTTGTAAAATTGAAAGCATCTTTATACATATATCCAAAAGTATACTATTTTTGCTCGCTCGTTTGTTTGTTTGTTTTGTTGTTGTTTCAGGGGGGGGGGGGGTAGGTTTCGTATTTTGTTTGGATTTCCTTGTCCTTGGGCTTTTTTTGTTTTGGCAACAGTGTAAACAGATCTGGTTTTATACAGTTACAGTTCTTTGGCCAGACTTGTGCAAAATGCATTTTTTTCCCCACAACTTGTAACTCAACTGCGCAGCTTCAACATCCGATGGCCAGAGAAGATCCTAAACGAAGAGCTGTGGGAGCGAGCAGGACAGCAAACCCTGCGGAGGAAGTGGGGCTGGATTGGACACACCCTCAGGAAGCCAGCATCCAGCACCACACGCCAAGCCCTGACATGGAACCCGCAGGGGAAAAGGAAGAGATTCCGGCCTCGCAACAGCTGGAGGCGGGACACTGAGGCAGAGCTATGTAAGCTGGGGACCAACTGCACTGGAGTGGCAAAAGTAGCCCAGAACAGAGTGCGATGGCGAAGGGTCGTCGATGGCCTATGCTCCACTTGGAGCCATAGGCGTAAGTAAGTAACTGTAACTTACTCAACTCAACTCAAAGGCTCAAGACGTTTTCACGAATCAACCTTAAAGATTGTTCTGCTCAACGATCGTTCTGGGCTGTTCTTGATGACATCACACCACTTTGACACCTGCACAGTGACAGCATCTCAAAGGCTGGAACTGAGCCAGCAGAAGGCACACGCAATGACGCGGCTAACACAGACTGAGCGGCAGACTTGTATACAAGGCCAGCCGCTCAGTAAGAGAATTTTCGACCGCTCGCGCAGAGCCTAAACAGCATGTACACGAGGTCAATAGAGCATCAGTGGTGTCGCCCATTAACAATAATAGACTTTTCTGCAAAACGACGCGTTTCTTGGTGGACAGTCGTCTCCCTCAGCGTTCGCTTCGCCTGGGTCTCAACATCCTGGTGTCGGAGGCCACAGCCATCTCCACCATCATCTACATCCCCTGAACCTGTTTGGACAGCTGTCTCACTCCCACCGTCTATTACTTGGCCTTCTGCAGGAGATTGTCGCTGTTCTCCTCCAGCAGGAGTGCCCAGTTGTTCAGGGCAGGAAGTGACGCTTAGGCGTTGTGACGTCATCTCCTGACCTTGAAACTGCGTGAAGTCGTGTCCGGTCGTGGGCCCAGGGTCCGAGAGCCTCCAGGAAGCGACCGCAACACTGTTCATGAGGGCGTCGGGGTGGATGCGATTCTCCCAAAACTGCTGTCGGTACTGAGCGGTAAGTTCTGCGCCTCCGTGATGTCGGCAGTTGGGTTCGGCGCATCTGAAAGCAGGCAGCTGACATCCTGGATCCGAGTTCTCGTTACCCAGAAGACGTTCAAAGTCCTGTATCCGGCGGGCTGCGTCCGTGTTCGCCGCAAAAACCACAGCAGGAGTTTGGTTATCAATTGTCTGGGCTGGTGCGGCCGGGATGACTCGTCCTCTGCAAGGTACCGGAAGGGATGCTTCTGTGTTCGCGTCAACGGCTCGGAGAGGTGGTTGGTCACAAGGTCTGTCGGTGGGCGTCAGCGGGTTTGCTTGATCTCCACCACGTCTTGTCGGGCTGGCAACTTCACATCCACCTCCAGTCCTGTCGCTATCTGGGTTTCCGTCACCAAACAGCAGACAATCGTCTATGTCGGACGAGAGGTTCGTGTCTTGCTCACGGACCGGCCCGTCCCCCACCTCCGCCACGCCTAGTTGTGTGTTTGAGGGAGGGTTCTCTTCAAGAGTGTTGTAACGCACTCCGTTGCCAGTACCAGCAGCCGCAGTGTTTTGTTGTCTGGAAACAAAGTATTCGACAGAAGACATCATGCGCGGAACTGGGCCCGTATGTAAAAGTCGAGGTTAATTTAACCCACGCCTACGAGCCTAACCCAGACTAGGACAAAAGAAACCAAGAAACAAAATTATAGAAAAAAAAGGAGGCGAAGAAAGGAAGAAATAAATCCTTCTATAACGGTTTAGGCGTCTTGCTGGAATGGACCCGCTTCCTGATTCAAAACAAAAAACAACAGAAAGTTTAGTTGGTGGTTAAACTCTAACCCGGGGCTAAAATCCGTAACCTCGACTTCCACATGCGGAGCCTGGAGAATAAAATCTGACAAAACTGTAGGCACAGGTTCTATCGTGTACACACAACGCAACGATATGGGTTAGGACAGTTGAATAAACAACTACCTGTTGCAGCTGTTGCTCTTGTTATATTCTTTTGTCTGCTTTGCTGATTGCATTGGTTTGGCATTCGTTTTGGTAATGTTGTGCTTTCTCATGTTGGTGCGGGGGTGGGTGTTTGGGAGTTAGGCTTCTTTTCCACCACGAAAGGGTGATATCAAAGACGTGTCAACGAGAAAAAGGCCAGTACAAATATTTGCCAGCCGGGATTCAAACTCACGATCCGTGCATTGAGAGTACAAACACTCTACCGTTCGGCTATCCCAGCTCTCCCTTTCTCATGGTGTGTTTGTAGCTGTTTAAATAGAGCTTCGAAATGAGAGAGGCGGTGGGGAGGGGGGGTGGGGGGAGGGACAACTACCCTTTGGTTCGAAAGAGTTGGGGCGGTCGGTGGTCTAGTGGTTAAGAGACTTGTCACCAATGCGAGAGGTCAGGGGTTCGAGTCCCACTCGAGGCAAAGAATTTTCCTTCTCGTATATGGCACCGATCATTCAGGCCGATCGTCGGGGGTTCTCTCCGGGTACTCCGGCTTCCTCCCCCTCTGCTTTGGAAATGTTCAGCCCACCAAATTTGAAAAATAAAAATGGTAATTCTAAATTCTGAAATTTAAATAGCTGAGGTGACCCTTCGCACCACGTGATTGTAATGTGTTTATGTCCAGTGTGTGAGAGAATGCGTGTGATTCACGTGAGCGTGCGTGTTGGGTTCAGTTCGCGGCGCTTTGAGCCGATTCATGAAATTGGGTAAAGCGCCTATACAATACTCATTATTATTATTATCAGTAGTTACATGAGTACAAACCTTGATGTCTGTTGACGGTCACCGTTCCCTGGTGTTTCTCTGTTTAGCTTGGGGGTTGTCGACCTGTTCCTTGCGGCGCCATTGTGAGCTGTGGCTGCCCACTGGAAGACAAAATGCAAGATATGGCACCTGTTAACCGCACAAGGGCAACTGAAAAGTGCCAAAGACCAAATGCATAACAGCATACGATTTGTCAAACTAATTTAGGCAGCATTCAGTCTCAAGGGTTTAGATAACCGTTCAGCTGGAAAGGAAAACCAAAAGTTTCGAAATCCAACGGCGCTTTTGGCCAGAATTTGTTATAAAACGCCTATATTCATGCAATTGTCATTAAAATTCAAAGTTAAAGGGCGATTATACAGATTTATACTTCATTACTCTTGACTGGAAGAAGTTGGGTGATTATTTTTAAAACCGGTTTTTTTTTCTTTCTTTTTTTCCAAACTCAACATTTCGGGGCGGTCGGTGGTCTAGTGGTTAAGAGACTTGTCACCAGTGCGAGAGGTTGGGGGTGGAGTCCCACTCGGGGCAAAGAATCTTTCCTTCTCGTATGTGGCACCGTTCGTTCGGGCCGATCGTCGGGGGTTCTCTCCGGGTACTCCGGCTTCCTCCCCCTCTGCTTTGGAAATGTTCGGTCCACCAAATTTGAAAAATAAATGCAATTCTAAATTCCGAAATTTAAATAGTTGAGCTGACCCTTCGCACCACGTGATTGTAATGTGTTTATGTCCAGTGTGTGAGAGAATGCGTGTGATTCACGTGAGCGTGCGTGGTGGGTTCAGTTCGCGGCGCTGTTGAGCCGATTCACGAAATTGGGTAAAGCGCCTATACACAACTCATTATTATTATTATTATTTCGTTGCAAGTATATGTACCTCATCATATTCACTACTTGTTTTCTTCACACCGGACACGAACAACGTCACTTTCTTCTCCCTGCCGCGTTCAGCACAAGTAGCGCCCTGCTCCTGTGGTTCCGGGTACGTGTTGGTAGCGTCTATGTAACACTGGAAGACAGGGCCGGGCACACGTTCTGGGACATTCTCTATCAGCCATTCTTCAAATCGAGGCGCGTCCTCTGTTTGGCAATGTAGCAGCTCATTCAGCAGGAAGTCCTGATATAGAAGTTGATGGGGGATCAAATGCAGATGTGAAATAAAGCAGGCGATGCAAGGGACATCACTAGTGTCGTGTAGTTACCTCCCCTGCCCTGTCTGTCTCAGTTGTACAGCGAGTAGTTGTAAGTCAGTTCTAATAATAATAATAATAATTTGTACTTATATAGCGCAAAATTGTCACAAAGTGACTCAATGCGCGTACTCCCGCACGCATATCAACAAATATGCACACACACACACACACACACACACACACACAGAGCAGCAGAAGCAGCTGAATCAGGAGGAGGTAAGTGGGCCTAGTCGAAAGCCAGCCGGAACAGATGCGTTTTCAAGTCATACTTGAAACGATCTATGTCCGACTGGTCCCACGGTCCGGCAGGTAGTGTGTTCCAGAGTGACGGGGCCGCAAAGCTAAAAGCGCGCTCGCCAACTGTTTTGAGGTTTCGACTAGAGGAACTTTCAACAGTTTTTTTTTTCTTTTTTTTTTCAGAAGAAGAACGAAGAGTGCGTGCTGTTTGGTGTACTGTAAGGGAATTTGAGAGGTAGGCCGGAAGAGTTCCTTCAAAAAAGCGAAATAGAGCTAATTCTAGAGCTAGAGTACCTTCCAGTAAAAGAAGGAAAATAAGTCAGTAATAATAATAATAATAAATTCAATAATAATAATAATAATACTTTGTATAGCGCCTAATCTTGGAAGAGCTCTAAGCGCTTTCAAAGTAGATAAATGAAGAAGTGAATAAATAAATACATGAATAGTTGAATAATCTATAACATCAGTTTTATGAATACAAAGAAAGCATACATACATACATACAGTCAAACATACATACAAACACCCCTACATACATACAGTACCAACATCCAGTACATACCAACATACATGCATACACACTTCAATCAACAGGCTCAGCTGTAAGCGCGTAAGAACAGGGGTCGAATGGTTTAATGCCGTCCTGTGGTGGTGGTGTGGGTGGGTGGGTAGCTGGGGGGGGGGGGGTAGGGGGTGTTCTGAGGTAGCTTACCTTCACGACAGCAAACACAGGGTCGTGTGAATGAGGACGAAGTGCGTGTCGCCACCTGGCTTGATACGGACCGTAGACAGTCAGTTGCAGCTGCACCAGAGACTCCTGGAAATCGTCCACTACGTTCAAGGTCTGGGGTGGAGCCACCGGCGTCTGTCCTTGTAGGTGATCCTTCACAGGGGAATACATGAATGAGCAGATAATGCTATGTCACATCAACTGATACAGGACAGCTAAGCTGCGATAATGTCTGATTCGCCGTTAACCAATTTAAGCCCGATTTTTTACGAGGTTACCATGCTACCGGGCTCTGCTCTATCTTAATAAGCATAACGAAAATGGATACCACCGAAGCGCATTACTTACCCCGGCGAAAGAACCACTCCATGATGCTGTCCGAATTGATAGTTTTCAAAAGCAGGTGTGTACAGAGGCCCATTTTGGGATGCCGAGCAGAAATGGGTCGAAAATATTATGTGACTCAAAGGACGCCGACAGATGAATCACTTTCTGCACCATGTAGACGGCTTTATGAGACAGATACTTACCCTCTGGAAGTCTGCAATGTTGATCTTCCTATCCCACAATGCCAGGCGGATGTCAACCTGCCACGAGTCCTCAGCGATCTGCACGTGCGAGCCAGTGGCCAGGAGCTGGATCTGCGGCATCTTGTCCACTTGTTGCCTGCAGGCCGAGCACACGTAGCCAGAAAAAGAGCTTGTCGTCACGCGCAGTTCGCCGGATGGAAGCCGCTCAAAGTATCCAGAGAATTCGTCCAGACGTGTGTCACCTCGTGGTTCCACTCCATCTGCATTCATGTCGTTCTTCCTCTCCTCGTGATGCTTTTCGTAGGCCGCTCTGGATGGCAGGAGCTTGACCGTAAGGTCTCCATTTTCTGCTTCGTGGAAGTGATAGACTTTGATAAGTTCCTCGGGGAAGGCGGAGGGCAGGGCGGTGGGCAGGTAGAGGTGAACCGGTTTAGCAAATCGGAATCCTGTTCCGGCGTGTAACTCGGCAGCCGGACTCATGATGACCTCGTCACAACTCATGCCGAGGACGGTACGAATATGGGCGAGGTTAGTGTACGTCGCTCCCACCATATCCACGTAGGTGGCTGATGGTACTGCGCCAGCGGGAACCTCCAACCTCACGTCACTGTTCTCAATGTGGAAAATGCCTCCTGTATACGAGAAACTCTTCTTTCCCTGCCAAAAGCTTGCGAAGATGGGTCTTTCTTGACTCTCGCCAGCGTCGTCCGTCTGAGTGGTGGCTGATGCGGAGTAGTTCCACAAGACGTTTTCTGGCGGGACATCATTCCTCTTCTGCAGCCAGTCGGCGGGTAACGCGGAAATCTTCACCTCGTTGTTAAGAGGGATGCAGATCTCCAAGGACACATTTGTACTTCTGGACGAGGACGAAACCAAAGAGTTTCTGTTGTGGCGATGGTTGTTCAGAAGGACTTGGATGGACTCGTCTGTCCCAGAGGAGAAATCGGAATCACAGGAGTCTTTCCTGCCAAAGGCAACATGTTCATTGCTGTCCCCCTCGTCAAGCTCCGAAACATAGGTCAGACTTGAATCTGGTCGTCTCCTCTCTTCCGACAAAACTGGGGTCAAATATGAATGTGGGTGGTGTTCAGTCGTGGTTGTTACTGTGTGAGTGGAAAGGGCAGTGTCAGTGTCATCAGAGCTTGACGAAAACTTGCTGCTCTGGGGGTCCTGTTGCCTGACATTTCTGACTGTGGTCACTTGTGGGTTTTCGGTTGGTTTGAAGCTCGTCATACGTTCGACACACGGGTTGCCAGTCAAATCATCCTCGATGTCGTAAAAAAGCTGGTGAAGTATTGCTACAGCCTGACCTGCTGCCGTTGAGACGAATCTGTTCGCATCTCTTATGTCCAAACTCCAACATCCTGACGGGTTTCTCTCGCTGTCTAGCTCTGAAATTCTGGGCAGACTTTGCGCAGATCGACCACTGCCAAAACCTTCCGGTCGACCCCTGCTGCTGACTCCTAAACTCTGTGGGTTTCCCACGCGCTTGAAGGTAGTGACGCCTGCTGTGTTGAGGGGACGATCCGGGTCTAATTCAAGAGAAGACGAAGCTTCTGAGCCATTTAGAGAAGAGTAGGCGGACTCTGATTCTGCACTGCTGGTGTAGGCTCTTTCAAGAAAAGCACTACCGGCCGGACGGGAATCCGTGGAAAGATGGAAGTACACATGATCGTGTTCTCGAGAAGCCGCAGCGATCATCTTTCTGTTCTTGATTGTTTTTGACTGGTCATGCAGGCGATGTGCGAGGAACGCCATTGTAATAACGAGCAGAACAATGGCCAGGACTGCGACACTGGAGATTATGATGGTCAGGTGGTGCTCTGGAAGAGGAGAAGGTAAACCTTGTTAGAAACCGAACCTGAACTCGAGGTTTAAGTGTAGACCAGTCCAGGAATTAACCCCACAATCCTTGATGTCCTTGTTGCTGTTGTTGTTGTTGTTGTCCTTCTTCTTCTATTTTCACCAAATGTTTGAAAAATGGATTCAACGCGTAACTCATTAACCGTTCAATTGACGCCAATACACGGGGCATAACACCCCATCTGTCTCATTTGGACAACTAGAACTATATCTGACCTCATGGGAAAGAGAACCGCCCCAACAACCACAAGAACAACAACAACAACAAAGGAATACGTAAAACAAACAAGAACAACAAAACCTTTATGTCATTGTGCCTACCTACTTTTCATAACACTGAAAAGGAAACAGAATACTATCTTCTTCTTCTAAAGCTAAACACACCAACTCCGGTGACAACAAACCTTGGCCGCTTGCCACGTCTTCTTCTGGTGTCTGCTCCTCCTTATCCACATCATCGTCCATGTATAGCATAGGAGAAGTGCTGGCAAGTGAGGCGACTTCATGGACAACAGTCACTGAGGAGTAGTTCTGGACATCTGAGGAGCCTTTGTGGTGTACCCAGGGGTAGATGTTATTCAGTTCACTTCTGTTCACAGATCTGTACGGTGTAATAAAAAGAAAGACTGAACTCATGAAATGCAACATAATTATGTGACAAGCAGCTTAGGTATTGATGGTCCATGAAAGCAAAGTCCATGTTACTCTAAAGTAATGTTCCTAAGCTGTAAGGCCAAACCAACGGGTGAAAACTGTAAAAGTAAACTCCGAAAAAAAAATTGTCGCATTTTTTCAAATAAAAGTTGAATTTTTTCTGCTGTATATTTTGAAAAGTTTTACAAACTAATATTTTCATTTTACCAGCCCCCGTAGTGTAGTGGTTAGCACTTCGGACCATGGACCGGGAGACCCGGGTTCGAGCCCCAGCCGAGGTAAGCGGGATTTTTCCTACCTAGGTCGGCTCCTACGCAGAGCGGGTGTGCAATGGGCCCAATGGGGAGGCTGTTGCCACACAGCCGAGATTCACCCACTTCACCGGTGCGACTTTGGGAGTGCTTCCCTTGGTATGACACGTCTTATGATGTGGATGACTACACGGCCGGCACCGCAGATGCCGTAGTTCCCGGGCCTGGTTAATGCCGGGATATTTATGACAGGAAGCGTGGAATGCGGCCCTGTCCCGCAGTCCAAAACCACACGGATTCTCCATAGCATCATCTTACCATCATCCTCATCTCCATCATCATGCAATAAAAATTGCCCCAGCTTCCGAGCCCTCCGTGGATTCCACCGATTACCAGGGAGGAATACCACTGCATATGGAGCCGGCAAAGAGTTGTGGCAGCAAAAATAAAAACAAAACAAAAAACATTTTTTCCTCTTTTTGGTGTACCTTTTAAATTTTCAATTAAACCTGTAAAGGAAATCGTAAAGTTCTTCATTAACTACTGTATATAATGTATGTACGTCGAATAAGCAAAACTTACGGTGACTCTGTAGACCAAGCCTTTGTTGTTGTTGTTGTTGTTGTAGATGGAGTTGTGGTGCTGGTAGCGGTAGTGGTTGTGGATGACGGGAAGACGGATGCTGCATCGTCGGCACTGTTGCCTTTTCGTGTGGGGCCATTCCTCAGCTTTCTGGTCGGACTGGTGGATGTATTGCGTCCGTCTTTATCATGCTTGGCGGACGAGGGCAGGTTTGCCTGTAACAGTGAATGATGCCATTCTGTATAACACTTTCTTTATAACAGCAGAACGAGCAGCAGCAGCAGTACTGAGTAGTTGTAATGCTGAAATTGTCGTGGTCGGCAAAACCTCGCAAGCGACTGACCAGATACATGGATTTCAAAATCTCTAAGGGGACCGTCAGACGTGTCAATTTTGCACGCCTACCAGCGCTAAAATGCACTCCCAGCCAATTAAATCGGCTCACTACTGAAGCGCGCCATTAAAGAGAGCACGGCCCTATTCAGTTTTTTTTTTTTCCTAGCCACGCCAGTCCAGTCAATCGCCGCTGACCGTCGGCTTTCGCTCTTTGTGTTTTGTCCCACGCCCAGCCGGCGGCGTAGTCCGCTCACTGCACGCTCGTAGCGTGTGAACAGAAAAGCCGTTCGACCAGCGTGCGAAGGCTTCGCAAGCTCGCAGCGTGTGCCGAAACTGAGCTGGTCTAATGAACCGAAGGTTCCGTGATCATCGCATCATTCAGTCGTGATTTTGCGGAATACTGGTGGTACTGTACTGTATTGAGTTGCTGCAGAAGCCCGTACAGTCATGACATAAACAAATAACATCACTTGCAGAAGATATCTTCAATTTCTTTTTAAATGCTGACGAGCAATATTGAAGCGTAAACTGACCAGAAACACTGACGTGGTCAGAATGTCAACGAAGGGGGAAGAAACTTACCTTGAGTGATGCACACAAACGACGGGATAACTTCCCCTGCACCGTGTCATGCGTAAACTGCGACACTGAGTGAGGTTTTGCGTTGTAGATGTGCACCCTGGTGGCCGTAGATGGACACGCTGTGAATAAATAAATTAATTAACTGATTAATTGATAGGAAATAGGGAAGCTGCCTGATGTGTACTTGTGCTTAGCTGATGATGACCATTCTAACTATATCATGATTAATTTCACTTTGCACAACTACAGGGCACAAAGTAACACGCGTTATAAGTTATTTCAAGAAACCCGCCTTATCACGTTATTATTTCAGCCAAGAAATGGAAGGAAGAAACACTGAGCGACTGAGCAATTGAAAAACACAATGAGTGGATGAATGAATGGGCGAGTGAGTGAGTGAGTGAGTGAGTGAGAGGATGATAAGGCGAAATGGTCAGTTACTGACTGGGTGAACGAGCGAGCGACTGGAGCGAGCGAGCAAATTCAAAACAAGTTTTGACCGGGTGAGTGAGTAGATGAATAGGTGTGAGGGAATGATTAAGTGAGAACATGATCTAGACTGAAGCAAACGGTGACTGACAGAGTGAGTGAGTTGGTCATGTTCAGTGAGTGACTCCATCGCTGACTGATGTGCTCAGCGCTCGAGTGACTGCTCAATGAGTGAATAATTGACTGAGTGAGTGAGTGACTCAATGAGTGAATGATTGACGGAGTGAGTGACTCAATGAAGGATTGATTGACTGAGCGAGTGAGTGACTCAATGAGTGAACGATTGAGTGAGTGAGTGAGTGACTCAATGAGTGAAAGATTGGCTGAGTGAGTGAGTTACTCAACTTGATGGGTGAATGATTGACTGAGTGAGTGAGTGGGTGAGCGAGCGAGCGTGCGAGCGAGCGAGTGACTCAATGACTGGAGTGAGTGAGTGATTGACTCACTAGTAAACGGCAGTGACTGAGTGAGTGACTGACTGACTCAATGGGTGAATGATTTACTGAGTGACTCAGCGTGTGAGTGAGTGACTCAGCGTGCGAGTGAGTGACTCAGCGTGTGAGTGAGT
>JACVVK020000035.1:1932500-2030000 GCA_018292915.2 Batillaria attramentaria
TTCTACAGTCCTCTGAACAAAGTCTTTTTTAGCCTCTCTAACAAGGTAATTGACCTTGTTGCGCAATTGTTTGAACTCATCAAATTGTTTGTTTCGTCTCGCCTCATCTCTAGCCACCATAGTTTGTTTAATCTCTTCCGTCAACCACGACGGAGGATCACGGCGTCGGACACGCTTCCTTCTTAGCGGGGCGTGTTTTAGGCCGTGGGCCGCCCTCGGTTTTCGTGTCATAAAATATTTTTGCAATGCAAATGACATTTTCTGGTTTTTATCATCAATAATACACCATAACTAGATAGAAACTGGGAGATCTCAGCTGAAATGTTGCGCACTGGTTTTTAATCGCGGATGAAAGATAATTAGAAAGAGCTTGTAAGGGAGGTAATCGGATTTAACTGAAGAGGCGCCGATTCATTCCCTTGATGAATAAATTAATTTTTCGACCAATCAGAAAGAGACTACGCTTGGAAACAAACATGGCTGCCGACGCTTGTACGGGCGACCAACAGTAGTGAAACAGTTTTCTTTCAGCGAGAAAACGATGCAAAGAGTCTCGGAATGTCGCGAAAGGTGGTCTTTGTTCGTCTGCACTCAAGGAGACGTCGCTCGTCATTCTTTGGAAGCCTTTAGTGACCTCAACGTTGACGAGGCAGGGTTTCACAAGAAATGCTACAATCGATTACAGGCATATCATAGTTCAAGGTAAGTTTCTGCAACTTTTGTACGTGGTGCTTCGGATTCGGTTTGATTTATTAAACTGAATGAGAAGTTCGTGAAAATAGTATGTAATCACAATGATAATATGAGCATTTTTCAGTGATCTTGATAATTACGTTGCCGGACCTCATTATATAGACAGGTCTAGACTTCTTTGTAGTCACGGTCAACTTCAACGTAGCACGATGAATAGCGTATATTAAAAAAAATAAAAAAATTTGAGAGTTCCACTACTTCCTAGATTAGTACTAATTGAGTTGTTTGGGGAGGGGATCGGGGAGTATTTCAGCTGTGCCAAGCATCCTGCCTAAGGTCACTATATGCCTGTTGCTGGTACAATATTTTTCAGATGAGGCCAACAAGAGGCAACTTTACCATGGGAGCATGTATCTGAGGGAGCAGGTCATGTCAGTGACATCACCAGCAGTATGGCCTGCTGACAGCAAGGATCTCACAACGGAGCATGCTATGGAGATGGTTCTTGTGGGCTTGTTCAATTTATTGGTGTGGATGTGTGGTACTTCTATTAATGAAGTTTGGCTGGACAAATTTGCTGATGTCAGTGGGACTGTAAAGAGAAAGATTCTTGCCACTGCACAAGACATCTTACATGTAGCTAACAGTGCAGATGAAGCTGAGAGCCAGGTGTGTGATGGTGCTTCAGATTGTGACAGTGACACATCAGAGTATGACAGTGATATCTGAGGTGACAGAAATTACTGGTAAAGCCACAGCATTGGGGGCTAAGGCAACGCCAGTGTAAATTCTGACAGTGAAGTCCGAGGTATTAACAATTAAAGCCACAATATCTGAGAGTGTGACAACACCAGTTTAAATTCTCACAGACCAGTCAGATGATGAGACAGGGCATTCAGGTGCTACACCAAGAGACCGTGAAAACAGACCATGCAGTTTTCTGCCTTGTATTGTAAGTAATTATGAGCATTACTGTTTCATTATGCTGTTCAACTTTATCGTTTTAAATACTAATGGCACTGTACTCAGTCAGGAGTTTTTTTGTTTTTTTTTTCAGCTTTATTGCATACTGCTGCGTCTCAATCTCCTCATTCCCAATATAATATATTATGATGTTTGTTGCCCATCTTTACAATAAACTTTGTTGAGTGGTGTCATTTTTTACATCTCAGTATTGGTAAGACCAGAGAAATGGTCATTGATTTCAGGGAAAAAAGCCAAGTATGTTGATCCTGTAGATATTAAGGGGGAGGTATTTCAGAGGGTTGACCTATATATTATATACTTGGGGGTGATTATTGACAGCAGACTGAACTGGAATGCTAACACTGATCATGTGATAAAGAAATCTCAATCCAGACTGTACTCCTTGAGGAAATTACACTCTTTTGATGCTAGTGAGAAAACTCTGAACATGTTTTACACACATACATGTATACATGTCCATTGTACTTTTTGTAGGCAGTGTCCTCTTCTTGGGCTGTGTCTGTTGGGGTAGTCAGATCTCAAAACAGGACAGGGGTAGAGTGGACAAAGTTGTAAAGAAAGCTGAGTCAGTGGTGGGGAAACCCCAGAAGAGGCTTGAAGTGATAATTTATTATAGGAGACTTGAGAAAAAAACATCTCTGTCATGTCCAGTGTCTGACACCCCCTGTTCAGCCTCATCGAGGGCCAGAGAAGTACATTCAGTGGGAGAATAATTACTCCTGCAAGCCAAACTTAAAGGCATAGGAGATCTTTCTTGCCTGAAGCTACTAAAGCGTTTAATTGATGATTAGAACTTAGCTTTGATCAGATAACTGTAGGTCTTAGTTTGTTTTCAGAGCGTGCCGTCCACTACCTGTTGCTGCTGTACAGTGTGCTGCTAAAGTGAAATAACCCCTGTTGTGGTTGTGTTCTCAAAGTATTCTAACAGTTTTAGTTCTTTTTATATTATGTTTGAAATTATGAGGCAAGATGACTAGTGCATTGGAAATCCGAATGTATTTCACCAGGTGATGTATGGCGTGGAGGTGTGGAGTGTACGACTATGGCTGAGTGTGTGTGCGCATGTGATATGTGGATGAGCAGATAAGTGTGGAAAGCATGGTTGATTTTATGTGGAGATTTTGTTTTTGTGATGGACTGAATTATTTTGAATTACAGTTTTCTTCTTAATCATGAAATTCATAACAGTATTTCTGCCAGGAGTGTATTTGATGGGTGTATGTGTGAAGAGTGCGTGGATGCATGGTGTAAATTACATAGGCGTACACCAGTAGATCAGTGCCTATGATGAACTATAGTAGTATCCCCTGAATTGTAGATTTGTTTTTAATAATGTAATTATAATACATAGCTTCACTATGTAGTATGTATTATGTGTGCAGGTTATTTCACTTTGTGGTGTGTGGCATGGCGGTATGCATGAGAAGAGTGTATGCTATGACTATGGATAAGTCACTTAAGTGTGTGGGTGCATATATTATATATAATAGTGATGGGTGGACGCGCGTGTGGGTGCATGGCTGATTTCTTCATGGAGATTTTGTTCTTGTGTCATAATAGTTGTACTGTGTATTATGTGATCAAGAGCTGTACACGATAAATTTTCCTGAGGGGATTAATAAAGTTCTTATCTTCTTATTATCTCTCTTATATTTTTCCTACCTGCAAGTAACCTTAACTGCCAAATTTGTTTACTAATCATACTTACTTACTTAGGCCCTTGGCTCCACGTGGAGCATAGGCCATCGACAACCCTTCGCCATCGCACTCTGTTCTGGGCTAGTCTTGCCACTCCAGTCCAGTTGGTCCCCTGCTTACATAGCTCTGCCTCAGTGTCCCGCCTCCAGCTGTTGCGAGGCCGGCCTCTCTTCCTTTTCCCCTGCGGGTTCCATGTCAGGGCTTGGCGTGTGGTGCTGGATGCTGGCTTCCTGAGGGTGTGTCCAATCCAGCCCCACTTCCTCCGCAGGATCTGCTTGGCCACTGGTTCCTGCCCCGCTCGCTCCCACAGCTCTTCATTCCGGATCTTCTCTGGCCATCGGATGTTGAAGATGCGCCTCAGACAGGTGTTGAGAAATGTCTGGATCTTCTGCTGCATCGTCTTCGTTGTCCTCCATGTTTCGCATCCGTAGAGCAGAACTGACTTCACGTTGGAGTTGAAGATGCGAAGTTTGGTTCTTATGCTGACAACTTTGGATGCCCAGACGTTCTTCAGCATGACCATTGCTGCCCTTGCCTTGCCGATTCTGGCTGTGACGTCTCGGTCTGTGCCTCCCTGTCCATCAACCACACTCCCCAGGTAGACAAAAGACTCCACCTCCCTGATGGGCTCTCCACCGACTGTGACTGGTGTGTTGGCAGTGGTGTTGATCTTCATCAGCTCGGTTTTCTTCCTGTTGATCTTGAGCCCTGTTCCGGCTGATGTGGCTTCCAGGCACGTAGTCTTGTCCTGCATCTGGCTGTGGCTGTGAGACAGGAGCGCCAGGTCGTCCGCGAAGTCGAGGTCATCCAGCTGCGTCCAGAGTGTCCACTGTATCCCGTTTTTCCTGCCTGCTGTAGTGGTCTTCATGATCCAGTCGATGACCAGGAGGAAGAGAAACGGGGACAACAGGCATCCCTGGCGGACTCCGGTCTTCACCTCGAAGCTTTCTGACAACTGGCCGGCATGGGCAATCCTGCAGCTCATGTCTTGGTAGGTGCACTGGATCAGGGAGATGATCTTCCCGGGAACTCCATAGTGCCTTAGCAGCTTCCACAGCGCCTCTCTGTCTACACTGTCAAAGGCCTTCTCATAGTCTATGAAGTTGATGTAGAGGGGGGAGTTCCACTCCAGTGACTGCTCCACAATGATGCGTAGGCTGGCAATCTGGTCAGCGCAGGACCTGTTCCTGCGAAAGCCTGCCTGCTGGTCTCGGAGCATGGGGTCGACTGCCTCTCTCATCCTCTCCAGTAGAATTCTGTTGAGAACCTTGCCTGGCACTGACAGGAGCATGATCCCTCGGTAGTTGCTGCAGTCCCTGAGGTCCCCTTTCTTTGGCAGCTTGATGACGATCCCTTCTTTCCACTGGGCTGGCACCTCTTCCTTCTCCCAGATCTTGCTGAACAGGCTGTGCAGCATGTTGACGGCTGTCTCTGTGTCTGCTTTAATGGCTTCTGCTGGTATCTCGTCCGGCCCTGCAGCTTTCCCATTTCTCAGTGTCATGATGGCTTTCCTGATCTCCGCCTTAGAGGGCTTGTCGCAGTTGATGGGTAGTTCTGTCTCAGCTGGTGGGATGTCTGGTGGTGTTTCAGGGATGGGGCGATTTAACAGCTCCCTGAAGTGTTCTGCCCATCGCTTCAGCTGTTCCTCAGTTGTTGTCAGTGGGTGCCCGTTCTTGTCCTTCACTGGTTTGTCTGTCTGCTGAAATTTGCCCGCGAGCTTCTTGGTCACCTGGTACAGGTCTTTTAGATTCCCTTGTCGGGCTGCTTCCTCTGCTTGACTGGCCAGGTTGTCGATGTAGTCCCTCTTGTCCTTCCTGGTGCTCCTCTTCACTTCTCTGTCAGCTGCTGTGTATTCCTCTTGTGCCTTTGCCTTAGCTCTTCTTGTTCGGCTCGTGTTCAGTGCAGTTTTCTTCTCTTTCCTAACTTCCAGCTTCTGGATGGTATCAGCAGAGATCCATTCCTTATGTTGGGTCTTTCTCTTGCCAAGGACCTCTTCGCATGTGTCGTGCCAGAGTTTCTTGCTGTGTTCCCACTGTGTCTCGATGTCCATTTCACTGTCTTCTATCAGGTCTTGCAGTGGCTGGAACCTGTTGGAAAGGCTGATCCGGAATGCTGCTTGTGTGTCTGTGTTCCTGAGAAGTCCAACGTTGTACCTGGTCCGTATGCTGTTGGCGTTGGTGTGCCTCTTAAGCCGAAGTCTCAATGTTGTTGCAAGAAGGTGGTGGTCTGATGATACATCGGCACCCCTCATCACGCGCACATCCCGCCACGATCTCCTGAACTTCCGGCTGATGCAGATGTGATCAATCTGGTTCTCCGTGATATGGTCCGGCGATCTCCATGTGGCCTTGTGGATGCGCTTGTGTGGGAAGATGCTGCCTCCTATCACTAGCTGGTTCAGGGCACAAAAGTCTGCAAAGCGCTCGCCATTTTCGTTCATCTGTCCCAGTCCGTGTGTTCCCATGGTGTCCTCATAGCCTGTGTTGTCTGATCCAATCTTGGCGTTGAAGTCTCCCATCAGTATGGTCATGTCCTTGGCTCCTCCTCTATCTATCACTGTCTGCAGTTGTTGGTAGAAGTCATCTTTTTTCTCCTCTTCCGCATCATTGGTGGGAGCGTAGCACTGGATGATGTTCAGCTTGATGTCTTTTTTCTTGGTGATGAATTTGGCTGTGATGATGCGGGAGTTGACAGGTTCCCAGCCGATGAGTGCCCGCTGTGCCTCCGGTGCCAGCATCAGGGCCACGCCCTCAGTGTGGGGGGCTCCATCCTCTGTGTGTCCTGAATACAGCAATTGCTCTCCCGATGAAAATCTCAGCTGTCCTGTCTGTAGCCACCTTGTCTCACTCAGTCCCAGTACTCCTATCTTGTAGTTCTTCATCTCTCTTGCTACTTGTATGGTCCTTCCTACTTCATACATAGTCCTGATGTTCCATGTGGCTACTCTCGTCGTTGTCCTGGGTGTTAGAAGGGGGGTCGGCCTTGCAGCTTCCTTTCGGCTTTCACTGCAATGCGTCATAGGTCTCCGGGATGGAGACCCTTCCTTGCCCAGGTGAATGTTTTGGTTTGTTGCTGTCGATGCTTCTGTAACGTTATGTTTTTTACAGGTAGGGCTGTTAACCCTACGCAAACCCGTTTAGCCTCTTGGAGAGGTGGTCCACATTCGTCTGACCTCTACCCTTCGACCTGTCCAGCTTGGGTGACCCTGCCAGGAGCACGTGCTCCCGCTGGCGTCGCTCTCTGGGTCATTGAGGTACACAAGCCACTACCCCACGACAAGGGTTGGACCATGTAGGGTTTACTAATCATGTATAGTTTATATTGTCATAGGCAAAAGGGACAAGACAGATTGTTTTGAATAGAATAGTGCATCATTTGCAGCCACAAAACATCACAGTATTGATACTTCTTATGAAGGGTCATCACAGACTTGTACCTCATTTTCTGAAGTAGTGCGCATACTTACGTTTGGGATCTTTTCAGATTTGAAATCAGCGTGAAATTTACATTTAGGGACACTTAAAATTTTGTGATTTGCACAAATTTGAAAAAAACTCAAAAACTAGGCCTTTTAGAGGCCTTTGGCCCACGGCCTATTTGTTCAGCACCCCGAGGAACAGTTCGAGCCACAGCGAGAGAGCGTCGTCAGGATTAGTATAACTGTAAACATTATTAAATGGGACAAGACTGAGGTCGTACAGGAATGCGTCTTTGTTTAACTTTTTGAATGCTCTATAAGAAATATACGAATGCTGCTGTTGGTCTGTTTTGGGTGGTTTGGACGACCACGTACAGGTGATGGGAAAATGATCACTAATGGCGACTGTTGGAACGTTCGTTTCGAGAACTGCCTCAGGCGTGTTGGTGTAGATGTGATCAAGTAAAGTTGATGTAGTTGGAGTGATTCTTGTGGCTGTTTGGATGAGTTGCTTCAAGCCAAATAATGCAGTTGTTGATAGCCAAACAGAGTGAGATTTAAAAACATCAATGTTAAAGTCGCCTAAAATAAGAATTTGTTTACCAGTGTCATTTACTTTGTCCATCACCTGCACGAAGTCGTCATACCATTCAGCAGTAGATGCGGGATTCCTGTATACATAACCAATGAGCAACGGCAAAGAATGCGGAATTTTTAACTCCAGCCAGACACATTCCACCTCGTCGGACTCCAGGTCTTTTCGCCTGCGGATCATGTTTTGAATAGACTGGTGGAGAGAGAGAGAGAGAGAGAGAACGCTATGAGAAAGAGAAATCTGTGCCAGAACTGAGAAATCTCGGTCAACAGGACTTCATCCTTTTTCTTCGGCCCAGACGTTTCCCAGTAAACGGTAACTTGACATTCATCATTCGAGTATTGCTACGTGAGCATCCTGGGCGTTTACAGTTAGTGTCGCGCCACTTCCAGCATCCTCTTGTCGATATTAATCAAGGACATGAACAGAGTGCTGGTGTAATGACGCGACCGTTTGTGCCTACAGTGACTGCATGATGTCGGCGTGACCACGGGGTGCAATGATCAAAATGGACCATGGCGAGAGATTCAGGTGCTACTCCGCTTCAAAACTGGCACCGCCAGAACACAGGGGTCTCATACAGTAGCACCGAGTGCTTCTCATTTGAGTAGCACCGAGTGTTTCCATTTTCAAATTTGAGAAGCACTGAGTGTTTCCAACGGACTTGGGTATATTGGCGGTGAAACTAGCGATGGGGCCGTTCATCAACTCGACAATGACTTTGACTAACGCCGCTCGTTACTACTACAATGCGAAGACGCGTACAGCACAAATTATTTCAAACATAATGGCTGTATGTACAGTGTTGCTACAGGACACAAACTGGGCGTGGGGGTGAAATATGGTGTTTGTTTGAAGTTCCCCGTTTTGTGAGTGTGCTAGTTTGTAGCGATTTATGTTATAATAATAATAATAATAATGGATATTTAAGGGACGCCCTCCCTCCCGCAGGAGCTCAGGGCGCCTTACAGTAAACACGCACTCACTCACACAGAAACGGAAACACTCACGCAACATTCCTTCACACATACATTTAACGACAACACATAATGTGCAGCAGCATACACGGTCTCCGCTGCCCCCGGCACACACACACACACACACACACACACACACACACACACACACACACACACACACACACACACACACACACACGACCAGCAAGATGATGTGGCGACAGCTATTGGTTAAGGGCGGTGAAATACTGCTTTGGAAATGTTCAGCCCACAAAATTTGAAAAATAAATGCAATTCTAAATTCCGAAATTTAAATAGCTGAGCTTGCCCTTCGCACCACGTGATTGTACTATGTGTATGTCCAGTGTGTGAGAGAATGCGTGTGATTCACGTGAGCGTGCGTGTTGGGTTCAGTTCGCGGCGCTTTGAGCTGATTCAGGAAATTGGGTAAAGCGCCTATACAATACTCATTATTATTATTATTATTAAGAGGTGGGTTTTCAGATTTTGCTTGAAGGATGGTTTTGTGTCTGCATATCTGATCGATGCTGGGAGATCATTCCAGCAAGTTGTCACGAAAGAGCGTGATTTATTTATTTATTTATTTATTTATTTATAGTTTATTTTATTTTATTTTTTTTTTATTTTTTTTGGGGGGGGGGGGGTATTTGGTAGGGCAAGGTGCGTGCCAGGGGGTAGCAAGAGGAGGCAAGCTGTCGGTGAAGCTGGGACTTTGTTCTGCGTACAAGAGAGGCAAAGGTGACGTGGGTGGATTTGGATGAAGCGGCTTTCTGGCCTACACAGAAAGTAGAATAGCATTACACCATTGAGGCCTTGAGCGGGATCGGATACATTCAAGCTTTTTAAACCTCCTGTCAGGTACGTGCCCTGGAATGGTCTGTGCATGGTAAATTTATTTGTTTCTACATTGAAGCATTTTTAGGGGTGACTATGTCATGGTGCTTGAGGCTAATACTAGTAATAGGGAATATGTCAGCAATTTTTTTTAAATACTTTTTTTTAATCCGTTTTATTAATTTTCATGCAACGTTCCAACAGGGAATTATGCCGTTCATCAAGCAATAAAACTGGTCATAACACAAACAAGTACGTAATATGTTGAGGCCATTTCATGAGGCTAAATCCAGCTAAAAAGTGCTATAATTCTTAAGCAAAGTGTTATGGTTGGTATGGAATATAACCATCTCTAATAAAATAGAAAAACAAATTATGTCAGCATTTTGAAGCCTCGTGCATTTGTATTCTTTGACATGCGTGAGCGCAATCATCGTCGAAACTTTGGAAAGCGGTGTAGCACTGGAAATATATCGCCCTTTTTTGACTGCACCCCGCCACTACAGCCGTTGCCTCGCATCGAGTCATTGTTTTCCTCTGTACCAACGGCCGTGGGCAGGCCACCCCACGTGACGGATTTCCGCTGATGCGTGTACGTGCACGAGTAGATGTACTAGGAAGAAAATTTGTGTCACGTTCTTGGAAATGCTGACAAATAATGCTAGGCGTGGGTTCACTGGATTACTATATAATTCAGGTTTCACTCCGTTCTGTCTTCAGCATACCAAAAGGTGTCTTAACCAGTTTCACACAGTTGGGACAAACAGCGGAATCAGGTACGATGAAATTGTTGTTGTTGTTCTTGTTGGTGGTGGTGGGTTGTTTAAGTGGTTTTTATTATTTCTTTCTGTTGTTTTTTTCTTTTACTGTTGTTGTTGTTGTTGTTGTTGTTATTGTTGTTGTTTTTATTTCTCTTTGGTTTCCTTTGTTGTGTGGGGAGCCGGGGTGGCCGAATGGTAGAGAGTTGGACTCCCAGCGCTCGGGTCATGAGTTGAATCCCCGGCGGGGGCCAAATACTTGTGCTGGCCTTTTTTTCGTTGCCCCGTCTTTGATATCACCTTTACGTGGTGGAAAAGGACGGCAAAATATCACACACACACACACACACACACACACACCTTTCCTTCGTTGTTTCTCTCTGGATTTCTTCTTTTTAAAAGTTCGTTTTGATTGTTAAGGATGTTTGTTTGTTTGTTTGTTTGTTTGAGGGTTTTGGGAGGATCCTGTTTTGTTTTGAGAGAGAGAGAGAGAGAGAGAGTGTGTGTGTGTGTGTGTGTGTGTGTGTGTGTGTGTGTGTGTGTGTGTGTGTGTGTGTGTGTGTGTGTGTGTGTGTGTGTGTGTTGTTTTCCTTTGTTCATCGTCGAATAAGATATGTGCACGGACTTGAGTCATGGCTTGAATCTGGAATTTCTCATTTTCAGTACCATGCGAGTGTTCATCTTTGTGGCGGTTGTTGCGTTGCTGTGGGGTTCTGCCAGTGGGTGCGGGAGAAGTGATAAAAACTACAGGTATCTCATTATTATTATTATTATTATTATATCATCATCATCTTTATCATGATGGCAATATATTAGTTGTAGTGTTTCTCTGATATATACAGTCTTCACAAAAAGTTAAGGACCAGTCAACATAATGGGTGACAGTTTCAATAAATCAGAAAAAATAAACGAATAAGATTTTTCCCGAAACGTTCGGTAGCAAGGTTAAGGGGTAATTAGTGAACATGGCGACCACTGTGTGGATGGCACGTGCGCGTCACACAGCATGTTTGGCGCATTTGAAAATCTGCAATTTCGGCAAAACTAGACCGAGTTTCAGTGTTCAGTGAGCGATACCTGGGGCTTTCTGCACGGCAAAAATGACATGCAGGTCAAAGAATGCATCCCTGGTTATGAACTTACGCCTACATAAGCCGCCGTTTCAGCGATGTTCAGCACTACACCAGCATGCCACCACGAAAAACAGTTGAATGATATTTGCAAGTGGTCCTTAACTTTTTGTGAAGGCTGTATATGTGGGCGGATCATATGATCGTTTGTCCATGTAGGGGCGAGAGGCCGTGTGACAAGCCGTGGAACCACTTCGCTGATGGCTGCAGCAAGTCTATCGAAGATGGAGACTACTTCACTCCTGCTTGCGACCGCCATGACATATGCTACAACTGTGTACGTTCCATCTGTCTGTCTGTCTGTCTGTCTGTCTGTCTGTCCACTTATCTGACCATTCATATGTCTGTTTCCCTTAGAGTCAGTCAGTCAGTCTGTCTGTCTCAGTGCCTGCCTGCCTAGTTGTCTGTCTGTCTGTCTGTCTGTCTGTCTCTCTCTCTCTCTCTCACGTGGTGGAAAAGGACTTTAAACTCCCACCCCCCACCCCCGTCTCTCTCTCTGTCTCTCCGGCTCTGGTCAGTTTGTCCGAATATTTGTTTGTCTATCTGCCTGATGCAGTGTGTGTGTGTGTGTGTGTGTGTGTGTGTGTGTGTGTGTGTGTGTGTGTGTGTGTGTGTGTGTGTGTGTGTGTGTGTGTACGCCGGGGGATGGGGAGTGGGGGAGGGGGCGGGGGAGTGGTGGTCTGGCGTGCGTGTGTGATAGATGTAACAATGTGATTTTAATCTTACCTATATATGTATGCCTATAATATGTATAGCTTGTGACATATGTAATATGTGATATGTATGATGGTGATGAAATATTTTATGTGTCTTGTTTTTTTTTACTCTTTTATGTCTTGTTCGTATGTTCCTGGCAGACATGCAATTTCCCGGAAGGGATTAATAAAGTATTGATTGATTGATTTTGTGTGTGTGTGTGTGTGTGTGTGTGTGTGTGTGTGTGTGTGTGTGTGTGTGTGTGTGTGTGTGTGTGTGTGTGTGTGTTTTACATGTTGCAGGGTCACTTGTACGGCTACAGCAGAAAAGCTTGTGACGACGGCTTCTGGAACGACATGGGCAGGATCTGTAGCCAGACTGGTGCGTTCGGGTGTAGCATCAAACAAAGCTTCTACCACACTGTTGTCCGCAACCACGGCGCGTCAAGCTTCAAAACCACGCGACTGTCTCCTAGTTGTAGCGAGTCCTGGGTTCAATCCTGTCTGCCGTAACTTGAAAAAAAAAAAGTGATTTCACACGGGGAGAGGAGGGGGGAGGAGGGAGGAGGGGGGAGGAGGGAGGAGGGGGACGGCCTGTTGACGACGTTTTAACACAGCCACAGCCATTTTCGCAATTTGACGAAATTGAGAACATCGTCGCTGTCAATATTTTCACGAAACCTACTGTCTAATTTGTGAAATGTGTTAAAAATTCGAGTAGTTCCAATGAGTCGGTAGGTCTGACTCTAAAACGGCTTGAAAAAAATATGATAATTTGGCCCAAGAAGATATTCCCGGGCATACATACTCGAGAAATGTACAAACTTTACAACATAAATGTTAAGAACGTTTTGTTCGTTTGTTTTAATTTGGTTTGTTTGTTGTTGTTTTCAAATTTTAAAATACTCTGTCTGTCTGTCTGTCTGTCTGTCTGTCTGTCTGTCTGTCTGTCTCTGGCTGACAATGATTGTAACACACACACACACACACACACACACACACACACACACACACACACACACACACACACACACACACACACACACACGATAGACAAAGGTATGTTCGCGCGTATCATGAGAAATAATGTGAATTCGTCACACTCAAATCAAGCCAATCCAGACATTCTGGTCATCCCCAGTGTTCATTTGTATGAACAGCACTGAGAAACAGTTTGAAAGAATTAACATTAAAATCGTGATATCAGAAAGGCAAGTTCACACACTACAAGGAAACTGCGTACAAACACTAAAATTCAAGGGAAGTAACGCGGCCGCTGTCACATATCGTCTGCTGCAGTCAGGGAAACGAGTTCTTTGCCGACGTCACTTCTGAACAGTTCACAGACAAACAACAACAACAACAACAACAACAACAAAAATCATAACCAAACAAAAAGGACGATACAAGTTCAACAGAATTGCGAAGAACTATGAGTCAAAAGTCAAGAAATTGAACTCGAAACACCTAGATAGTGGTACCTGAATTTGTGAATTCAGAAGACTTTTTGCGCGTGCGCACTCCAGTCAGGCGGCGAGACAACTAAAGTTTGCCGTTCAGGAGTTCGACTGCTAGGCAAAACCGCCAGTACATCAGTTGGACGAGTAGTAGAGAGCCCTTACACAAAATTAATTATTTTCAATAATTTTTATTTTTCACTTTTCTTCGCGCCAAAACAACGTCAAAATTAAAATGATATCCTGACGTCAGTCATTCTGTTCCACAGGCAAATGACACTGATTTGACAGAATGCATGCACGTTGATTATTGAAACTCAGTCACGTACAGTCACGTACCAAGGCTGCAGCCTGTGTCACGAAAACAAAACAACATCGACTGTACCAAAGCACCTCCTCCGGGGATGTTTTACAAGTGTGTGTAATTGATGTCTCCAAAGTAATCAAAGGCGCGGCAGAAAGGTTGGAAACGGAGATCTAGCAGATCGCCCCACAATTCAGTGATGACTCTGCTAGTCTGTGACGTGCGACTTTCATTTCCCAGTAGAAGACGTTGTCACACCTCTGTTTGGGTACGTCATACGTGGCACCGTACACACACAAACGCGCGCATGCACACACACACACACACACACACACACACACACACACACACACACACACACACACACACACACGAGTCATAGTAATAAAAACATTTTCAACAAATGCCGGTTCCTCGTTGTCTTCGACTGGAGAGGAGACTGAGGGGGGAGGGGGGAGTTAGGGAGAGAGGGAGGGAGAGATTGCTTGGTGTCGTCAAGATAATCCACGACTGCCGTTTGTTTCCTGCCCGGATATTGTCCAACACAGGATTTCTCCTGATTTCAAAAGCCGGCACCGGCGCCTTCATTTTGATTCCGCCGACATCACACGCTGCTCCTTCTTTTGCCTCATCACCGGCTTCAATAAAGCCTGTCTGGGCTGACCCAAACCATTACTCAGGTTAATCGTGTGACCCGGAACGCCGAGACTAGCATTACTTCCGCCCCTTTCTCGCTGCGCGCGCCTCATTGCCCGCATTACCGCCCCTCGCATTGGGCGCTGGGAGCGAGTTCGGCAAGAGAGGCAGATCTAGTGTTTTGGGCGTCTGGAGTGAGAAACCTTTCTCATCTGAAGAGAGATTTTCAAACCAAACTGTCCAAAGACTTCGGATCAGCTATGGCATTGCGTAGCAGATCTATAATCTCTGCTGGAAATGAGAAGTGTCTGGTGTGTTTGTAAAGACAAGACATTACTCAGTTGAGCAGAAAGTGCATTTTTTAAAGATTTTTGTTTTTAAGTACTCAAGTAGTAACTCGACTTTTTGGACCGGCTATGGCGTTACTCATAATTATGGTCCTGTCTTGTCATGGAAGACAATGCAGTGTGTGTGTGGGGGGGGGGGGGGGGGTAGGGGAGCGCCACTCTGTGTGTGTGTGTGTGTGTGTGTGTGTGTGTGGTTTCCAGACTGGACTCTTCAGAAGCACTTCTTTGTATCATCTCAGATGCACCGCTTCAGTACTCCTTTTTTGTCTTTTTTTTTCGTCTTGTGTGTGTGTGTGTGTGTGTGTGTGTGTGTGTGTGTGTGTGTGTGTGTGTGTGTGTGTGTGTGTGTGTGTGAATGCCGTCGGACGATGGTTTGGGGACAAATATCGTCAGTGTATGTTGACTTCGGTTTATTTCTGGACTAGGTCCCTTTGTCGGCTAAACAACTTTCCACAACTGACAGTTTTCAAACAGTTTTGATGACCTTAGGTCCAAACCTATCACCGAACACATTAGATCCAACGAACAGCTTCCTACAACATCTTTCAAACACATCTGAAGGTCTTAGATCTATCACAAAACTCTCGCCGAACACATTACGGGTCGGAATTCAAATTAGCCGCCCTCACTAAGACCTCGCGTGTTCACGGAAGCGTGCCTCATAGCCCGCATTACCTCCCCTAATATTTGCCGCCGCGCGGCGCTGCGTGCCTGTTGCCCTGGCAACACGCGCCATCCGTCAGCGCGCGCCGTTTCCGGTGGAGGGCACGCGGACAAGGGAGAGAGGCGTGTGTGTGGCGTGGTGGATGCGTGGTGCCTGGCGGCCGTGTATTGAGTCTATTTGATGTCCACCGCCTCGTCAATTGTCTAATGAATGGCGCCGCATGCAGGAAGGGGAAAAAGCCACCAGAGAGGCACTGGAGGGTGGGTGGTTGGTGGTCATCAGTGCCGGGTGGTTTCAGATGCCATTTCTCAGATGCTTCGGTGAAGACGTCTGCTAGGCAGGCAGAATGCTCGCTTGAAGAGCAGGCCGCTGAGACGTTCTTGCCGGTTCTGGGAAGTCGGTCTGCACATAATGCGTGGGAATTATGGAGATGAGAGTCACTGAACTGGCAGCTACGGGCAGCATTTTCATTTTGTACTTTTGTCGGAAGCCGCGGGCATATTTTTGATGATGCCCTTCCCGGAACTGAACAGAGGCGCTGGAACCGGTTATCTCTTGACGTCGATGTCCACAAGGAAACTCAATAGCAGATCCTCAGCTGCTAGGACGATTGTCGGGTTGGCTGCTTTGTAAGTTGGTTGGCTGTTTGGGGCGGTCGGTGGTCTAGTGGTTAGAGACTTCGCCACCAGTGGGAAAGGTCAGGCTCGAGTCCCACTCGGGACGAAGAATGTTTCCTTCTCGTACGTGGCACCGTTCATTCGGGCTGACCGTCGGGGGTTCTCTCCGGGTACTCCGGCTTCCTCCCCCTCTGCACTGGAAATGTTCGGCCCACAAAATTTGTAAATGAATGCACTTATAACTGAATTCCGAAAATTAAATAGCTGAGCTGACCTTTCGCACGATGTGATTGTAATGTGTTTATGTCCAGTGTGTGAGAGAATGCGTGTGATTCACGTGAGCGTGCGTGTTGGGTTCAGCTCGCCGCGCTTTGAGCCAATTCAAGAAACTGGGTAAAAGCGCCCACACAATACACAATTATTATTATTATTATTATGCTGGTTGACCGTTGGTTGGACAACGTGCAGGTGATATCAAGAAATGGACAATAAGGAATCCCCGAACCGTCACAATCTGTTTGGCTTCCAGGCGGGACTGAGTCCCACTCACGACCCCGATCATTGACACTCCACCCCTCTACCACTCAGCCAGCGCGGCTCCCCATTCTAGAATAAAGAGCGGGAGGACAAGTCATTTAATATGAAATAACCATGTAAAACCTCAAGGCCTGTCTGCTACCCAGCATTGTCTCCCCTAATCGTCCACTTATCCAGAGTGACCGCCCCGTGAAGATGAAAGGGCGTGGCCGGCCCGAGATGTTCCCCCTGGCGGCCCAACCTTCCTGTCAGTGATGAATATGGCCCAGGGTGTGTCAACAAACCACACGGACGGCACAATAACCAAGGGACAGTCGTCTGACCATAATAGTCTGCCCACGCAACGGATGTTTAGTTCTACAAATGATAATGGCCTAGGTTTTCCCTCCATCATCCCTCCCCCCCTTTCAGTTTCCCAGTCAATTTCAGTACATCACGGGCATCACGCTCACTGCGCATGCGCGCCGCCCCAAGGCGCTACAGCGCCATCTCAGCGAAAGGTTGCGAGCTGGGAGGTACGATAAGCTTGTTTACTTTTATCTGCTTAATTTGCCAATCGGGGGAGGCCCAGCAAAGGGTCCTGTCATTAAGCACTGATCCAATCTAGGACGGAGACGACTGGAAGAGAACCTTCACTCAGATTTCACGTTTGGCGGTGTCCAGCTCTTGTAAAAGATCGCTTGATTCTCGTGCCTTCACTGATGCAAAGAATGTTGAATGCGTTACAGTTTATCCAAGGCGTGCGATCTTTTCCTCTCGCGAGCTCTTGGTTGAAACAGATTTTATGTCGTTGCGCATAGCCTGTGATGATACAAGGAAACAGTTTGAGCATTAAGTGAAGATAAACTTATACGAGGACCACTCGTTATGTTTTGCAACATGGACGAGCTAATGACGTCACTACTTTTGGTTTAAACAAGTTTATTGCAATACAGTTTGTTCAGAGTAAATAAACAATTTCTGAGCATGAACAAGCTAGGCTTATAATAATGCTCAGGGGTCAACAAACAAGTGCATGTTAACGGTATTGCAATGGCGGTAAGTATAGTAAATTAGAGCTGAGAGAACGAACGAACGAACTTTATTTTCCAACGGAAGTGATTTAACTAAACAATGATTATTTTTCAATCCGCCGTTGCTACAACAACAAAAGACTACAATGGCAAGATTAAAGGAAAATACAAGGGAAAAAAAGGCAAAATAAAGAAAAAATTACTCGAAAGAAAAAAACTTTCTCTCACTCTCCCTAACGTAAGCTGTGATATGTTTGCTGACGACTCCACGCTCCATGTGTCGGATGTGCACGAGTTCAAAGTAAATGAAGTATTGCAGCAGAGCCTCACTGAAGTCTCTCAGTGGTGTAAGGTCAACCACATGGTAATTAGTACCACCAAAACCAAAAGCATGCTCATAACAACGCGCCAAAAACAACAACGCAAACTTTCCCCTCTACGGTTGTCAGTTGGATCAGAGTCCATCGAGCAAGTCTCAAACCACCGTCTACTTGGTGTCATAATTGACGACCAGCTAAAGTGGGAAACGCATGTTGATGGTCTCTGTAAGTTATTATCAAAAAATCTATTCTTGCTATCTAAACTAAGTCGCTTAGTTAGTCATGACACCTGCAAGCTCTTCTTTCATGCCCACGTGCAAAGTCACCTGGATTTTGCGTCTACTCTGTGGGACGAGTGCAGCGAAAATCAGTTCAAAAAGGTAAACTCCATTCACCGGCGCGCTGTCAAACTCTTACACTCGGGTAATTCTAGTACTGACCAAAAGTTTAAAATCCTCAAACTTCTTCCCCTAAAACAGCATCTGGAATTTAACAAATGCTTACTAATGCACAAAATTGTCTACTGCAAAGCCCCAACATATCTTCATCAACTGTTTAATTTCAAACACGATAAACAACACAACACAAGGAACAGTCTGCTCCCAGTGCCTCGTCCAAGGGTTGATATCTACAAATGTAGCCTGTCTTTCTCAGGGGCATCCATATGGAACTCTTTACCACTAAGTATCCAAAACATTTCCAAATTCACTGACTTCAAACAAATTCTACACGACACGCTCATCTGACCATGTAGGTAGAAATGTGTTATATGCATGTTTTCGAATGTTAGTGACGACTTTGAAGTTCTTACTTGGCATACAGCCAATATCATCCACAAATGCCACGTGTGTTTTGATTGTTTATCATGTCTACTTTTCTCTTCTTCATTTCTTTTAGATAGTTAATACTTTTGTTTGTCTTTTTTCTCTCCCCCCCCCTTTTTTTCCCTCTTGTTTTGATGTTGTCTTTTTACCCTTTAATGTAGACTAGCAGGACAGCTTGTAAGACAGGCAGTAATGCCTAAATGCTTTATCCTGAATAAAAAAACGTTTCATCATCATCATCATCATCTCTCTCTCTCTCTCTCTCTCTCTCACACACACACACACACACACACACACACACACACACACACACACACACACACACACACACACACACACACAAACACCTGACATGGTTGTTCAGATTATACACCAAAATGGACGCTTTAAAGAAACTTTCTTATTGCCGAGAAGTAAACGTCTGGTTCAGTGTTTCAGTTTCAAGTAGATGGGAAAACAGTCTTTTTCTGAAAGTGGAACGTGACGGAATAATTTTTAGACTTGGTGGTAGTGAGTTCCAGACTGTGGGCCCAGAGAAAGCAAAACTCATTTTATATATGTCTATCCTAGGGAGTGGGAGTGGTATGCAACCGTTTCTCATTCCTCTAATGGCATGTGTCGGTTGTTTAATGAGTGATTTAAGGTATGACGGGGCATTCCCGTGAATGGTACTATGTACAAGTAGACATTTGTTCAGGATATGTTGACTGCGCAGAGACAGAATCCCGAGCTGTTTGAATCTTTGGTCCGTTGGAATGGCAGAGTGGGGGTGAACTTGTTTTATTGATCTTCTATGTAAGGAGTTGAGTTTAGATAAGTGAACTTGACTGCAGCTGTCCCATACATTAGAAACATAATCTATGTGGGGTCAAAACTGCTGGCAGAAGACCCGTCAGTCATCATACCGGCCTTTTTGTCACATGAAATATAAACGGTTGTACGGAATCAAGTAACTTTTTTTTGTCTTGAGAGAGAGAGAGAGAGAGGGGTGTCTAAGTGTACTTAGAAGAAAAAAAAATCTCCGCTGGGCTGCGCTAGGCTCTGTCAGAGAAGTAACGTATAACTAAAACCTAAAAACGTCACTACTTTTCTGTTTACACCGCATCGTAGACCATTTTCATAATACTTATGACAAAAAAGTTGGTTTAAACAGTTTTATTCGTGTTGAACAAATATACATACGCACTTTCACACAATTTTCACGAGGCCGAGCACAAGTCAAAACTGAACTTGTGTGCTCATAAGTACAGAAAAGATGTACGGCGGAGACGTCAAATACAGTAAGTTATGGTACGACAGATATCTATAAAGAAAGAAATAGGAAGAAAGGGGACAGAGAGATTGACCAATAAGTACTGTACAAAGAAAAATGCAGTGGGACTGTGGTTTCAACGGTGGCAGCGGGTTGGCGACTGCTAATCGTAATCGAACTTAGGTGTCAAATCGACCTGATATTTCTAAAAAGTGCTCCACAGTTTCAAAAAAATATATATATTATCATTCAAAGAAAGACTGAGATCCTTCTCAAGACAAAAAAGTTACTTGATTCCGTACAACCGTTTATATTTCATGTGACAAAATGGCCGGTATGGTGACTCACGGGTCTTCTGCCAGCAGTTTTGACCTTTCCTGAAGGGATTTTTTTTAGCTATGGTGTATTATGACTACTGCCGGGGAAAATCTTTTCAAGACTGCTTTCAATGTTTAAAACACTGTTTTGGAGATCAGTCTCCGTGCTGGCAAAGACACTGGTTTTAGGTGGTTTAGACAGCTGATGCCAGACAACAGTGGAAGACGATGGCCGTTGTGGTCGAATGGCAACGACTGTTACCCTAGAAAACATCTCTAGAGTAGTCTCGTAAATAGGCCGAAGGACACAAATACACAGGGCCTCAAAATGCCCATATATTCCCTATGAGCCTCAGACATCATAGTCTCCCCTAAAACTGCTTCAATCTAGAAACAATTACTCGTACTACCATGAACATACCATTCAAAGGCACGCACCTCAGTGACAGGGGTTTAAAAAAATTGAACATCTCCTTTCCGCCTAAATCGAGTAATGCACGTCTGCAATCTATTTAGGTCAGAGAGGCAGTTCGCAAAAATCCGCTTGTCTCACTTATGCCCCACTTCTGTACAAAAAGTCCCAGCTTCGCTGGCAGCTTGCCTCTTTTTGTGACCGCCTGGCATGCACCTTGACCTACATAACACAAAAATCACAAAGTCTCAGTTGGTGAGCATTCTCTTTTTAACAACTGACATCTCGCATTCTCTTCAGGACACATGTGGTCAGTCTTCTCGGTGGAGAGAGGTGGGAACGTTGAGTGCATTCAGCGTGTAGCAGGCTCTAAGTGTTCATTGATATCAATGTTGTCCCAGGCCTCAGTGTCTCGCTCACTGCTGATATGCTTAAAGACTTAGATGTGTGATAGTGCGTGGTGCCGGCATTGACCGACACTAGCATGTTTTGTTTGCTGGGCGGTTTTCTGACATTGCAGGCATCAAGTATTCAACTTTTAACAGCCCGACCACCAGGGGCCCACTATATGATAAGACTTGTTCAAAAGTATCAGCCACTGCACACCACTGAGGAGGAGCCACTTCAAGCCACTATTACCCAAGGCATAGGTATTCCTGCTAGGCCCGAAACCGCCTGCAGCTTGCATAATCGTGGCATGAAATGGCTTTTAGTGATGTGAAGATCCAAGTGAAAACGCAATTTTTTGCATGGACTTTTAAGGGTTTAGATAAACATGATCATTACTGTACTTTCGTGAGATCAGATAGTGTCTTCAAAATTTAAGGAAATACCATTCTGAGACCATTACTGGCGCAGCCATCATCTGGGTCTTTCTATTGAAACCCCCGGTTTTTTGTTTTGTTTGGTTTGGTTTGGTTTGGTTTGTGTGTGTGTGTGTGTGTGTGTGTGTGTGTGTGTGTGTGTGTGTGTGTGTGTGTGTGTGTGTGTGTTTTAGTGCAGCACCCATCCCAGAATTCAACACCGTCCCCTTTGGTCCTTCTACTGTATCCCTCAGCTCCATATCAAACACTCCATTTTTCTTGTGTCATCGTGGCCAAGGATGTCTCCATCGTTGTAACAAACTCTACCTTTCTTTCCCTCCGTACCGTGTCGCTTGTTTTCAGACGTCTCCACCCTTTATCATTGCCACCCGAGCGATGTTTACGGGTGCATACACTCAATCAGCACGAGTTGACCATCTCGCCCACCCACATCACTGACTAAGCGATCCTTCTCGCTGAGTTTCTGGTCTGGTGACCTCAAGGGCAAGGGTCGGTACTGAGAAGCTGGCCGGCCTTGTGAAAAATGAATTCAAGCCGTTCTTACTGGTTTCAACACTTTATCAACGTACAGATAAAAAATGTACAGACTGCCGTCAAACAGTAATACATGTACAATAGAGCACTACAAGTGAAAACTTATAGGCGTGCTCATATTCGCCAAACTGCACACCTGGCATAGAAACAGCCGTGAAAAAATTGAATGAAATAAAAAAAAGTCGTAGGAAAATGATGATGATGATAATAATAATAATAAGTACTGTATAGGCGCTTTACCCAATTTCATCAATCGGCTCAAAGCGCCGCGAACTGAACGCTCACGTGAATCACACGTATTCTCTCACACACTGCACATAAACACATTACAATCACGTGATGCGAAGGGTCAGCTCAGCTATTTAAATTTCGGAATTTTAGAATTTCATTTATTTTTTCAAATTTTGTGGGCTGAACATTTCCAAAGCAGAGGGGGAGGAAGCCGGAGTACCCGGAGAGAACCCCCGACGATCGGCCCGAATGATTGGAGAGAAAAAATTCTTTGCCCCGAGTGGGACTCGAACCCCTGACCTCTCGCACTGGTGACAAGTCTCTTAACCACAAGACCACCGACCGCCCCAAAAGGGGGGACAGGAAGTAGAAAAGAAAGGAGAAGAGAACATATCAAACTGTACTATAGTGTAGAATGCAGTATAATGTATGTATTTCTTACTCGCTTGAAAGTTTAGCTGGTTGCTGTAAGAATGACACGTCCAGTACTGCGTACCTATATCTCTAAAGATCCCAGTTCCTACGCTGGTTGATTGGTTCATGAGCCTGTTGCCCGGTTACCTCTTCTTCAGACCCAAACCTTCTTAGTATTTTATCACCACCCACTCAGTCCACAAACCAACGAGTGTTGTCGCTCCCGTGACAGTGTGTAGGTGGACACAGAGGACCCGAGTTCCCCAGCTGGGTGGCCACCCACTGACCGTCGTGTTTTGATGAACCTCACATTCTATGGACCGCACGCCGCCACCCTCCAACCACCTGACGCTGATACAATGACCATGAGATGGAGTGAATGAAGCCAAAGACGCTATTCCTTTTTCAACCTCTCCAGGAATTTATGGAGATCTAACGCGCAGAAGCGGAGGAGAAGGAGGGAGTAGTGTTCATTTAGGTCTTGCTGTGATGAAAGTTTTGGGATGAGTGAAAGCGAGCCTTTTGGAAAGCGTGAATCACTGAATGCCGGCACATGCCATGCGTGTCTGAACGGAAACCTGTATCGTTGACAAATACATCAATACATCGTAGGACGGTCTGGAATTTTGGAATGGCCTTCGTAAAGTGAACGCAATTGAATTACAGCGTCCTTTCAGTGACATCACAAAAGTAGTGAAGGGTAGGCGGAGGGGGGGGGGGGGGAGAAGGGGGGGGAGGGGGGGGGGGGGGGGGGGGGGGAGGGGTGTTAAAGGGAACATAATATAATTATGACACAACTGCACTTTGAAATTTTGAGTTGACTTCCATGACGTGCAGCACTTGTCCTGCCTTCCTCTTCAAGGACAGACTGATTTAAACTGACCCGGTCAAAAGCCTTGATGATGATGATGATGATGATGATGATGATGATTGGCCATTTCTAGGAACAACAACAACAAAACGTACATGCCTGCCGCATGCTCACGGCGTCTTTGGGTGGGGGAAAGAAAGAAAGAAACAAATACAGGGAGAAAAAAAAAGAACTGAGGCAAGAGGTGTGTCTTGAGGCACCGCTGGAAGGTCCTGATCGTTGCGGAACCTGACTTGAGGTGAGCTGGTGAGTTGTTCCAGAGGGAAGGAGCTGCACTCTTGAAAGTCTGTCCCCTGGAGTGTTTGTTGTTTGCGTTGTCCTTGTAGCCAGGAACAGGAGGTCTGGACTGGGAAGATCTTAGGCTGCGTGCAGGTCTGTAGAGTGGTATGAGCTCAGCAAGATACAGTGGAGCAGTGCCGTAAATGCAGTGGTCAAAGCCTTCAAGAACTAACTAACCAGTCCAATAATAATAATAATAATCGTCCGCATGTCAAATGTTTCAAAGGTCAAGCAACCCTTTCATTTCGCACTGGCGTAAGGACACAAATTTTGCGTGATTTTGGTATTTGGTAGGGCAAGAGGAGGCTAGCTGCCAGTGAAGCTGGGACTTTTTGCGCACAAGAGGGTGGGTGGGTGGGTGTTTGGGGGTTTAATGTCCTTTTCCACCACATAGGGTGATATCAAAGACGGGGCAACGATGAAAAAGCCAGCACAAATATTTGGCCCCAGCCGGGATCGAACTCACGACCCGAGCATTAGAAGTCCAACGCTCTACCATTCGACCACCCCGGCTCCCCTTGCGCACAAGAGAGGCAAAGGTGATGCGAGTGGTTTGGGTTAAAGTGGCTTTCTGGCCTAAACAGAAAGTCCTCCTGTGAGGCCTCAGCGGAAAGGAGACAATCAATCTTTTTTCATCCTCCAATTAACAATTCAACACAGAGAAAATGGAATGAAAGAGGCCATCGACATTGATTCCCCGTGACTGATCCAGCACCGTGGAGATGGGTAATGAACGGTGGATGGTGCGTTGCCTCCAACACAAGGTCGTGTTTTGGTCTTCCAAATGACAGCATTCACAAGGAGAAGACGTTACAACAGTAAATCTGCCATCCGCATGCCAAACTGACCCGATTAACACGCGCACCCCTCTCCCTTTCAGGTGTAAGCCTCGGACAGCTGAGGCGGTGGGGAGCTGGACTCTTTGGCAAAGTTCGGATCTCGAGATCGAGTCCAGGTTGGGAGCCCAACACCCCCCCCCCACCCCCTTTCCTGTCCCTTGTTATAGCCTGTTCGATTGACGTTAACACAACACTGGTGAGACATGGCTGGTTCTGTACTACATGTAGTATATTACTACAGTTCGTATTGCGCACAAGTATCCCACGTTTTTCGTTTTGGCCCTGTGGCCGAAGGACACAAATACACAGGGCCTCAAAATGCCTATATATTCCTCTATTAGCCGCAGGCAACATAGTCACCCATAAAAATGCTTCACTCCAGAAACAATTACTACCATGAACAGACCATTCAAGCGCACGCACCTGACAGGAGTTTAAAAAAAAAAAAAAATGAACGTCTCCTTTCCGCTCGGGTCTCACTGGAGTAATGCACGTCTACTTTCTGTTTAGGCCAGAGAAGCAGTTCACACAAATCCGCTTGCCTCACGTGTGCTCGGCCTCTGTGCATAAAGTCCCAACTACATTGGCAGCCTCTTTTTGCGCCCTGGCATGCACCTTGACCTACATAACACAATTAGTCACGAAAATCACGCTTTTTCAGGACAACAAAAGTCACTACAGACTAGCACACTTGCGAAACTGGGTACTTCAAATAAACACTAAACATGACCCCACGATCAGTTTGTGTCCTTAAGCCTGTATGCGTAGAACAGGCAAGATTTACGATTATTTAACGGCTCTTATTGCAGCAAACACGAGTACGTATAATCAAAGTGCAACACTCCCACTAAACCAGTTCAACCTACTGTCTTGATCTTGTGTTCATGGTCACTTTATAGTTTGAGATGATTGTCTCTTCAATCACGCCAGTTCGAACATGTCCGCCCACACAGAGTTGTGGTCATTGTCCGGCTTAAAGGTCTGCAATTTCAGCAAAAAGCCGCAGACATTGCGTTTTTTAAACCTGCGGCTCCTTCGACTGTGCATAATCCAGGCAACTCTGTCACAGTTGCAGAGTTTTCAGCGCTTCGGGGACCCTTATAAAACCAGAGCATGAGTTTACCGTGACATTATTTGGCTTTTGGTCAGTGAGCGAGACACATCGCTACAGTGTCTAGCGGATGTTGAGTGCTGCACGATCTTTCTCGCTCAGTGTCGAAACGCAGACAGAGCTGTGAAATCAGGCTGCCCTTGGCTTTTACTGGGATTTAAGGGACGCTGAAAACTCTGCAACTGTGACGGAGTTGACTGTGCTTGCACGGTCGACTCTGTAAAAATTGTTCACACTTCGGAAAGCTTTATGTTGGGAGCTTAGATCTTTAAGTCCACGTGTCGATCTCCGTCGCCTTACGAAGCTCCGAAATGTACGAGCCCGTAGCAGGTGTGCGTAATAAAGATGGGACAGTTCACGAAACCAGGTGACCATTGGTCGTGTTTGCTTTATATTGTCCACGGGCAGTGAAGTATGCTACAGATAATTGGCACTGAGGACGGGCCAGCGACTGAGTAAATATCACTGGTCCGACCTGTCGGTGCTTTAACTAAAGGGAATGATTGAAACAGGTGAAGTATTTGGATCACTAGATTACAAATAGAGATCTGGTTGCTCTAAATTATTGGGACTGGAGAGATGGTTATTTATTTATTTATTTATTTATTTATTGTTGTTTGAGGAGTTTTCTTTTGATAGGCCGGGGTGGAGCCTCAAGGTTGCGTTGTTTTATTTTGTTTTGTTCTTTGTTTTCGGTTTACTTTATTAGTGTCGTTGCATTTTTTTTTTTAATCTCTCTTTCTTTTTTCGGTCATTGAGATGATGTGTGAGTGGTAGATACTGAAGATTATATCCCTGCTAGTACCCACACCTGTTCATTTACTGTCTATGCATACCTAATCGCGGAAACAATAATGGCAAACCGAAATTCTTCAATTTAAATTCTACGTGTCTATTTATCGGTCCGATTTCCAGGGTAGGGGTGGGGTGGGTGTTTGGGGGTTTAACGTCGTTTTCCACCACATAGGGTGATATCAAAGACGTGGCAACGATGAAAAAGCCAGCACAAATATTTGGCCCACGCCGGGATACGAACTCAAGACCCGAGCATTAGAAGTCCAATGCTCTACCATTCGGCCACCCCGGCTTCCCGGTCCGATTTCGAAATTTGGCTTCAAATACACATAAAAGTCTGCACAAGCCAGTTTGTCTGAGTTGTTAAATTGAAAGAAAGCAACAGGAACCCGTTACTTGGGACAGGCACGCATACAGACTGTTACAGTCATACAAAACCTGCCGACTGAAACAGCCGAACGGTTTGAGGGGGTTGTATTGTGTTCCAGCTACACGTCCCAGGGTCTAAACAACTTCACAGGACGAGCTCTGCGTGACGAGACAGTGGTGAGATCCGCTCATCAGCATGCAGACCCGTGACTCTACAGACCCGTTTCCAAACACCCGCCAGTGCACGTGCGTCCCGTAGACGACCATAATGAGTCAGTGAAGGTCGCGGTGCATTACTAGAACTGACGGTTCTTGGTGAGTTCAGTTCTCTACCAGCTGACGCTGTCTGCTAGTGTTCGAGTACGGAGGTTCGAGGAAGTGTGGTTGTCCTTCTTGATGCGGTTGTGTTCCTAAAATAACTCGCGTGAAGGCCACTTCCGGGTGTATTTTTTACACGCATGGAACGCTCATACGTCGCGAATATTTACCGGCGTTGTAAAGTACCATTGCGGATTTCACTAAACAGCCATGGCATCTCCCGCAAATACCACCCTTTCAGGGTTTCACACATACACACAGCCGTTAGTAAGCACATGTACTAAAGACCATTCTGTTCCTTGTTAGTTTTAAATTGCGGAGTATGTTCTTTCAATTATTCATTGAGATTTTGTTTTTGGAAACTTTTGTTGTTGTTGTTGTTGTTTTGCACTGTATGAGTTGATTCCTTAAAATCGACTTTTTCTTTCTTTTTTTTCAATTCTTTTTTCTTTCTTTCTTTCTTTTTTTTAAGGGGGTGGGCGGAGGGCGGAGGGGGCGCAAGCATTCGGGAGGAGGCCATTGAATCTGTTTTGGTGATTAGTTGAATACATTCTTCGAAACTACAATTGTATTTTTTTTAAAAGTTTTCATTGGCAAGAAGACTAAAACCTCTACACAGTCAGAAAGTTGACCACAGATACGACATTTTTCGACAGTTCCTTCACCCTGGTCATCTTGAACTCAAAAGGCCACTAGCATGAGGGGGTGATCGCCGGGAGAGGTTGATAGCCACCATTGTTGTGCTTTATTGGCCAGGGCTGGTCAGCCCCAAGTCGTCATGAGATTATCCCATTGTGGTCGGAGCAGTCGGAATGACCAGGGTCCGCTCTACAATCCGGCCACGCGCATGTTTTATTTTCCCGCTTCAATTCTGTCTATGTTGTGAATTATATTGTGTTTCACTAACTTCATTTAATGAAGAACCAAACAAAAAAAAATCGGTAAAAGATTTTCTTCTTCTTCTTCTTCTTTTTCTGCGGTCACTGAATTTGACTGGTTTGACCAGGTTTGGTTTAAACTGATTTATTTTGTTGCACTGGTGGAAGTACAGAAACACAGTTTGAGCATAAACAAGACGTACTTATGACATGCTCAATAAAAATTCAATTAAAGCAACCTTTGCAACGGCGGTTCACGAATTATGAGAGACAGAGAGAGAGAGAGAGAGGGGGGGGGGGGGTAGGCCTCAGTTTGTCAGTGAGCATTTTCATATCAACGGCGGTCGGCTGCTACAGTCGATGATAGTATGTATTAATGTATTTATTTATGTGGCTAAGAAAAACGTACCGAAAGTGTGATAAACTCTAGAACTGTGTGAAAAATATGTACGTTAACTGACAATGGACCAGCTTTGACATCGCAGAGAATCATGGGCAGGACAGTACTGAAGTACTGTTAGGTTGTTTCTGTCTCTGGACATCACGGCGTCACAATGCGCTTTGAGGCAGAAATCAACCGGGGTAAAAAAAACATGCCGACCGTTTTCAGTATTTTCTACATCGCCCCTCATTGCTTCGTTACCGGTTGAAGGAACGGGTTAAGGATATTCATCTACCACTCAGGTAATGCCCAGCTTTTGTAAGACAAGTTAGGCAGTTGGCACACCTACCCAACGTTATTTACCTATACCCGGGTGACAAAAACTGGCCGGCAAAATGTCTTTTGTGAGATGAAAGAAGTCGGCTGGCACTGTAATGATTTTCTTCACTTTTCGAGCCCGTGGGACAGTGTGACCTGGTGCCGTTCATTTAATGTCGTCTTCGGGTTTATTCGGGCAATGAGCAATTCATGTGCCGGTCAAAAATCTCTAACAATAACCCTGTGTTGACGTTATTTTGTCTAGAACTGACATAGAAGTATCTTTTGTCTTTCTTGCCATGACTGATAAGGCAAGACATAGTGCTGGTTGTTCCCCTTGGAATGTGTGCAACTCCTTATTTCACAGTGCCACCTTGCCACCTATTTTTCTTATCCCCCTCCCCCCCCCCCCGACCCTCACACAGACACAGAAACACACAGACACACACACACACACACACACACACACACACACACACACACACACACACACACACACACACACACACACACACATGCTTGTTTCCATCGACGCATGCCATCGACGCTCTTCTTTGAAAGGACGTGGAATTTTGAAGGTACATACCTGACACACGTGCGTGCGTGAGTCAGTAACTCAAGGCGATAGTACGCTTGTTTCTCTCTCTCTCTCTCTCTCTCTCTCTGTTTTTGTTTTTTGTTTTTTTCCCCCGAAGGGGGGGGGGGGGGGCTTTTGCGCTTGCTTTTTTTTTTTTTTTGAAAGGGGGGGGGGGGGGGGCTTCGTTTGTGACCAACAGCAGTCAGTCAAGTAACAATTTGAAAACCGTTTCTAACACTCCCCAACTAACAAGATAATGTCGAAAAATTCCGTCACATATACCGTGTTACAACTTCCCCTCCCACAGCTCACCGGTATTAGCAAAGCGGTGCTGACGACCGCTAAATACGGTACATCGGATTTCCAACAGTCTTTCAAGTTTTCCTTGCCTGTTGTGTTTCGTGACGGTTGTTGTCACGCGAGCAGGCGTAGTGGCGTCTGTGGTGTTGGATAATCGCCGGGTGATGTTGTTACTGGTTAATCCCTGGGAGATGATTGGCTGGTCCCAGTCTGGCCTGTTTAATTGTTACAGAAAGTCAGGTCCTGGAAATTCCAAGGTCTTATCTGCTGCGTTCTCGGTCAGAAAGTTCAAACGAAATGTTCGCTCGAAATAATGAAAGGTTTGTCTGTACATGTTCGAAGATCCATAGAGTGTACAATTTATTGGTGAAACTGCTGTTTGTTTGTTTGTTTGTTTGTTACAAATGTGTTTAATGTGTGTTTAATTTGGGTGTTTTGCTGGCACTAACTCTTCGGCTGAAGACATTTTCATTTTTTAATTCACGTACAAGCGCAACGTATGTCCTAAAACTGCTTTTCCTTTTTCTTGCCATTCATTTTTTTTTAAGTTGGAGTAAATTCTACACGATCAAAAAAACAGATGTACAGAACTTTTCATTTCTTCCAAACCTGTTCTGGAGCTGCACAAGAATGAAGACGTGGTTTTCCCCGCTAGTTACATCAACCTTGTCACTACTACAAAATTACCGTCTCCTTTTCCTCCCGTGCCCCCTCCCCCTCCCCCCTCTTCTCCTCCCCACCTCCTCTTCCCTCCTCTCCCCTCCAACTCTACCGTATTACCGTATCAGTTATGTATCTTGTTTCCACACTTGTTCACAGGGCGCGCGCCGCAATTTGTCCCCAAGCGGTGTTGGTCGGGTTTTTCCCCGGGTGTGGCCGAACTACAAGGTGTTGACCGTTCCCCCACCGTCGAGACTGCTAGCTATGTACCCCCCGGGGGGGACCGGGGTACCCGTAACCAGCCCGCGTGGCAGTGGGACCCTTTGAAGTTTGCTCTAATCGGGGTAGATCTGCAAATGAACATGAAATGGAGTCGAAAATCAGGAGAGATGTGAGGCACCGCGCTGGTAACTTGTCCTTGAGGAAGGCGTTTAGAGGAAGGTAGTTGTTCCAGCGTGGATTAGAAGTTGTTATTTTTCACGGCCATTTTCCAGTTTGTCTACAGTCGGGCTCTAGTGACGAGAGACTCAATTTCTTAGGGTAGTTCTGGGCTTTTCCTGAAAATGAGAGGTAGAACTAAGACTTTGGGAAACCGAAGGAAATGAACCAGATGCACAGCCTTTTGAAGATAACACCATGCGGGGGGGGGGGGGGGGGTGTTTGGGGGTTTAACGTCCTTTTTCCACCATACACGTGAACCAAAACATGCGCCTGCTGCCCACTTCTTTTTTCTTTTTTTTTTGCTGCCCCAACTCTTTTTGCCAGCTCCAGTGGTGTTCCTCCCAGGTCATGGGTGGAATCCACGGAGGGCTGGAAGGCTGGGGCAATTTTTATTATGCATGATGATGGAGATGAGGATGATGGTAAGATGATGCTATGGAGGTCCATGTGGTTTGGGACTGCGGGACAGGGCCGCATTCCACGCTTCCTGTCACAAATATCCCGGCGTTCACCAGGCCCGGGAACTACGGCACCTGCGGTGCCGGCCGTGTAATCATCCACATCATAAGACGTGTCATACCCAGGGAAGCACCCCCAAAGTCGCACCCGTGAAGTGGGTGAAGCTCGGCTGTGTGGCAACAGCCTCCCCATTGGGCCCATAGCACACCCGCTCTGGGTAGGAGCCGACCTAGGTAGGAAAAATCCCGCTTGTCTCGGCTGGGACTCGAACCCGGGTCTCCCGGTCCATAGTCCGAAGTGCTAACCACTACACTACGGGGGCCGGTCCTGCTGCCCACTTCACTTGCAAGTGAAGTGACGCGTTTGTGTGAAACAGACTATAGCTACGGCCAAGTGGTCGTCTCAGTGCAAATCACATGTGATCGCTGGCGACATTACAAGTTTATAAAGCTCCAACATACACTGTGGGAACACCACTGGCTCAATAGTGGTAGCATCCCACTCCGGGAAAAGAATTTTCCTTCTCGTACGTGGCACCGTTCATTCGGGTCGATCGTCGGGAGTTCTCTGCGGGTACTCCGGCTTCCTCTCCCTCTGCTTTGGAAATGTTCAGCCCACCAAATTTGAAAAATAAATGCAATTCTAAATTCCGAAATTTAAATAGCTGAGCTGACCCTTCGCAGCACGTGATTGTAATATGGTTATGTCCAGTGTGTGAGAGAATGCGTATGATTCACGTGAGCGTGCGTGTTGGGTTCAGTTCGCGGCGCTTTGAGCCAATTCACGAAATTGGGTAAAGCGCCTATACAATACTCATTATTATTATTATTATTATTATCTGTGCAAAACACGTTTTTGACTCGGTGGGAGTTGCTCCTCCTGCCAGATGCCGCTTGAAGAATGCTTCATGTTCAGCCCTTTAACACTTGCCCCATCCAGCTCTCTCTCTCTCCCTTCCCCACCGCAACTCCCTGCCATCTCCTCAACTTTTCTGGAATATAACATGATACCAACATCCTTCAGTGACTTCACTCTACACAAATTAAACAATACTCACAAGTGAATGTTATAGTCTTTATTTCATCGCATTTTAATTCAATTTTTCAGGAAAGTAAAACCCAGACAAAAATGCGAATCAAAACTCTCACGACATGAGAATCGGTCTGCCTAAAGTAGCCGTGCCCGTAACCCGCAGACAACACATTAACGTAGTCAGCAGACAGTGACGTCAGCTCCCGAACTCAGCGCCACTGAGGTGTCAAGGCTGGCCTCTCGTCAATCAAACCAGTTTCATCAAATTAACGAGAAATCTCGATTAATACAAATATGCCAGCAGTCAAGTTGTCTTTTCACGCCGTGTTCTCCACTGCTGCAGACAAACCTCTCAATTCGTTTCGCACCGTGTCAGATCAGAATAAACTGAGATGGCCGCTTCACCATTGTGTCCTGTAGTCTTGTCCGTCGCCCTGAGCGCAAGACAAATCTGACACAATCGAATCCGTCCTGTAAAAATAAACAAGAAGTGAGCGGTGTTTAGTGATTAGGCTGTGAAAACAAAGCTGATGTATGTTGCTGCGTTCTACGTTGGCAGCCATTGTTCTGTGACGTGCGCATGCGCCGTTGTCGTCTGCTGAACTGGCTAACGTCTTTGGGTCGTCTGCATCGCGCGCTAAGCGAAGTCAATATTTTTAGGGAGGGGGAAACATTGGTACATGTCCTGCCTCGGGGGTTGAAAGTCGCGGGAACCCTCGTTCGAAACCTTCCCTCATGACTGATGCAGAATTCTGTCTTTCCTACTTACCTAAAAGAACGGAAGATTTTTTTTTAAGTGTGCTTGATTCAGAATAGGTGCGACAGAATCAGGGAAACGATCTAAATGTGCTTGAAAACAATAGAAAGGGCATTTCGAAATTTGAAATTATCTCTTGAATTTCTCGATTTCAAATAACAATAGTATAATGATATGGGGCTGTACCGTTCCTGTCACAGGTGCTCGCTGGATTTTTCTCTCTTTTTCCTTTTTAATGTGTCCTCTCTCTCTCTCTCTCTCTCTTGATTTCTTTGTTTCGATGGGTGTGTGCATGTGTGGTGGTGTTGTGTGTTTGTGTGTGTGTGTGTGTGTGTGTGTGTGTGTGTGTGTGTTTAGGGGGGGGGGAGTTCTTGTCAGTTTTGCAACCAGGCTATTTGTAAAAACAAAAGCATGGGGTAGAATTTTCTGCAGCCTGCAAGATTAGCACTGATGTTCTAAATCATTTCTCCGTCTGCATTCCCTAGGTGCCCGTCTGACGTGAAGGTCTGAAGGTCAAATCAGTTTGACCTTGCCACGTGATACGTGTAACCATAATATCTTGAAATTCAGACAACTTCCGAACGTCAATTCTGTTACACTGCATCTCTCACAACAGTTGGGCACAGATGTGGTGGGTATATTGACACTAAATGTTCACTTCACTTTCAGTAAGCCCGGGATTTGGTGAAGTCCCAGCGGAACGACGCGGTGGGTGTTCCCGTCACGGCCCTGTCCGTTTCGTCACGCCTGACTGAGCAAGGAGAGTGAGAGGACAGCGCGAGACCCCCCCCCCCCCCCCCCCCGCCCAATGTGACAGCGTTGTGTCCTGTGCAACGAAGCTCATCAGGAGAAAATGGCTCGTGTTTGTCTTACCTGGGGTTCTCCCCGCGGGTGGCATCAGGGCTGGTCGTGTGTAGAGATGGAGTGGGTACGAGTGTATCTCGTCAAAACACAAACCTTTCCTGACTCTCGTACTGTTTAGTCTCGGTCATCACTACCATGTACCACTACAGAATGACGGGAGCATTCGCATTTCCCACACACGTCGGAAAGGGGGGGAGGGGGGGAGGAGCAAGAGAGGAGGTCGAGCATCGGACTCTCAATTTGTATAACAGGTCTTTATTTCTTTTCCAGTGTTTTTGTCTTTTAAAATCATCCTCGATGTGACCAGAGCAACGTCACACACGCACACACACACACACACACACACACACTGCACGCGCCTATTTCAACTCTTGTCTAACCTCTGCCACTGCTGGCAAGTACCACGCGCAATTAGGTCGATCCCCAGATATCCGTGCGATGCGTGTTTGACTCGTAAGCAGGCTAGATCGTGGCTGTGACGTCACAGCCGAAGCGAGCTGTGTCACACACACACACACACACACACACACACACACACACACACGACCCGTGTCTGTCAGAAAAAATAAGAGTCCATCAAATTAAACTGACCTCAGTTCGGAAATCGCTAAAATGTGTGTGTGTGTGTGTGTGTGTGTGTGTGTGTGTGTGTGTGTGTGTGTGTGTGTGTGTTGGGTTGTTTTTAGTAGGTTTTTGTTGTTGTTTTAATCTCGCAGTATCACAACCTTAGGACGAACACTGTGTGCAGGAGCCAACGCAACTGATGCTAATTTCTAACTGTTCCCAACTTCACGTAACTGAGAATTACCGCTAACCCACAGCCTTAACAGTGAACCGTTCACGCGGAAACTAGCTATACTGACCTGTCATGAACACCATAAACCATGATCTCTGGCATCCACTCGCTCGGTCGTAAAGTTTGTGTAACCCACAATGAGTGAAATTGCCATCCGAATCAGTCACCCGTGGCGAGAGAGGCAGGGCAGCGGTGATGAGCCGAGACAAGACGCGTGGCTGCCTGCAAAGTCACTCACACGGAACGCAGCCAACGAAAAGCGAGGGGCTGGCAGGGCGTGCTTGCAAATTGGATCTCAATGGCCTTGTTGCCGATTCTCGTTATAGCGCGTGAACATGTGTGAACGTGCGCGATTTTGGACCGAGACAAGGCTTGATAGACTCGGCATGTGGGCTACTCGAGTCACATACGATGCCGCACTACCACTGCGTTGCGATCGGCTGCCAAAATGGCTCGAGAAAATCAGATAAGCTGGAGAAATTCCCAGAGACGGTCTTACCTAATGGTGAGATCGTTCAGTTTGAGCCCTTTTCTTCAAAAGTTTCAAGAAATTTGTGGATAAAAGCGATTCGAAGGCAGAACGCCGACCCGTCTCGGTGGCCTAGCGTGTGCAGCCGCCATTTCGTCGGGAACAAGCGGACAAATTCTGTCCCGGTACCTACATTGTTTGAACACAATCGTTATGGAACCAAAAATCAAGAAAGAAAGACTTTCATTTCCAAGCAAAAGTTCAGTTCGCACTGATAAACAGCCAAAGTGCTTGAATAAAAATTAGTGGCAAGCCACAAGTCACAGCGGGTCGACTTGACCTTTACACCGCCTACCTCTCGGTTGAAGCGACTGCCGATCTGCTTCAAGGGCTAGAGTGATAAGCTGCGCTTTTGTGTAGCCACTTAAACGCACGCCCCTGTCTTTCAGATATTTTTTCAGTTCAGGAACTTTCATTGATTTAATTTTATCGCGAACATCTTCGCCGGTCGAGGCTCACGTTGCTCGCCATCGCATGCGTAGCCCACCTCAGGTGGACTGTTCGCGTCTCCGGCGCTGGAGAGCACCCGACTCTTCGTAACCGGCAACAGCGGTATTGATCTGCAATAGACCCAGGAATTAAGCTGTCTTACCCTTCATTCCAGCCCTATTTACCGGGTGCGTGGTTCGCTGTAAATCCGGGTAGATCCAGCCGGAGGACGACGCCCGCGCATGTCCGCCCCCACCCATTGTCCAGACCTGTCATCACCAGGGTGCAGGTAAACACGGGCACAAAGCGCTGAGTGCACCAAGGTGAGACAATCACCACCAGGTGGCGTGACGGACGCTGTTCTCAGGGGAAGTTACTCTAATGGCATGGTGATGATGGGGGGAGCTGATCAACATGACGACACACTGTCAAAACGGTCCAGGCAAAACTTGAGAGGCTTGATTGTGACGGGACTGGGTATTTTCGTGTGCGATGTCACTGATTACCGTTTCATTTGCGGATCCGTAACGAAGACTGAGAACGGGTTTTTACCGCTACAGCAGAAATCAGCCAAGTGGCCTGCATTGGCACACCGAGTTGCTTTATTCGCTGGTAGACTTTGGGTTACTTGTCTAGAGACACAATCACTGGCGTAATGTGTGTGATTAGTTTGATATGATCAGTGCCCGTTGTACTCAGAAGACTCTCACATTTGGAATCACGTGTGTTTTTATCTGCTTTTGGAAAAAAAGTTACTGTACTAACTCAGTCACAGTCACTGGGAATGGTAAACGACTAGAAACAAATGTTATTCCTTAAGACCCTCACACACACACACACACACACACACACACAAACACACACACACACACATCCCGCACGCCTCGCCCCACCCCTTGACCTTTGTCGCGAAAACAAAGTTTAAAATGAAGACAGTATTCATTACAGAAATTTCAATCAGCCATTAAATTTGTGCGGCGCTTTTGATTTCTGTGGACAGTATAATCATGGTATGACTCACAAGCGTATGGAATTTTCTGTTTGTTTGTTGTTGCTGTTTTTTTTAAGTTTTGTTTACTTCGTGAATAAATCATATAAGTCCTTGTTGGTGACAGTAAAACGAAACCGGGATCGAGAGGGACTGGGAAAAGATAGTGAATGAAAGGAATGAAATAAAGATCGGCAAGGGTTGGGGAAGGTGGGGGGGGGTGGTGGTTAACGTCCTTCTCCGTCACGTTCTGATCGACAAGGAACCTCATAGACGGTGAGAGAATAAAGAATAATCAGTGACCTCGGGGATATGTTAATTCGTAAGTTGGACACGCATGACTGAGTGCACTGACTGACTGCAGAATGCACGTATAGGTGCGAAATGTTTCGTTCGGTCGCTGACCCGCTTGGCTGACAGCGTGACACTGATCAACGTTTCATCTCTCATGTAATACATGTACCACGCAGCATGCACGCTTCAGTTCACTGTAGCTTAATCCATTTAACCACTCCGACTTTAAGTGAACAAAACTAATGGATGGTTTGGGGCAAAGTTACAGTAATGCTTAAACGGGTTCGCCCAGATCACGTTATTTTTTCCGAAGAAACCGAAAACAAAGTTGCGAAAACATTGTTTTAGACGGTGTTTTCCCTGATAACCAACATCGAGCTAAATAAAGCATTTCTACATTTTATATGACTAAAATATTAAAGCTCATGGCAGAAAAATAGGCAGTAAAGAATCTAAGTGAAATATCAAAATTGGTGGTGAATGGTCCCATATTTGGGAACAGGTGTTTCTTGCCTTTTTTTTTTTTTTTTTTTTTGCTACTTTATTGTCTTCTGGGAACATCGGGCTACTCCCCCCGGGGGAGGCGCGTCGCCGCAGTGCAGCGCCACCCAATACCTATCAAATTTTTCAGTTTTCCTGGGAGAGGGAAGTCGGATACCCGGAGAGAAACCCATAATAAGCAGCCCGGTAGCCTGCAAAAATCGGTATCACATGATTATCACAATCTCGACCTGGGTTTGAACCCACGCTTCATCGCCGTGACAGTAGTGACGGGCTACCGACGGGCTACTTATTAGACCACCGCTGTGTTATTGTCTATGCGGCATGTTTTGAACCTCAGTTTTGGTATTCTGACTCGATGCACTGATCCGCAGCTGGTCAGAGGCGCAATCATTTAAAAACAAAAACCTCTGACTAAAACAACAAACAAAACGGAAACCTGTTTTGTTGTTGTTGTTGTTGTTGTTTGTTTGTTTGTGTTTTTTTTTTTTTTTTGGTTTTGTTTTGGTTTTTTCATAACGTAAATGACAATAGAATTAGGCGACAAGAACCCAATTCATAAATATAAAGCCACGTCAGTTTTGTAGTCTGTTAACAGATGTATGTGTACGGATTCCGAAAAAAAGTGCTTGCAGTAAAACTACTCACTGCTCGTAATGAAATTCATTAAATGGAAGCGCTATTATCGTTTCTGTACTTGCGCGCGCCGCCCGGCGTGTGCCGGTGTGTGTGTGTGTGTGTGTGTGTGTGTTTATCGCTCGTGTAATGACGAAATACATGCCGGCTGCTAAGCTGCGGGGGATTAAGTGTCTTTTTACAATATCATTACATGAACTGATCACAGACACAAGAAGAATACAACTTCAGACAGACGTAACATGCGGGTCATGTGACTCGCCGGAGTCAATACGCCCCCTGGATTTGACACTGCTGCATATTAAATTAACTTCATGCATGCCGTGATTATGTTATCTTGAACCGGTCTCACCCTCCCGGTCTCAAGAACAAAAGTACTTCTTTCTTCTCGCCTTTGGCGCCCATGCTGGCATCATAAATAAAGTCTAGATTGCCGGGCTGATGGTGACGATATTACTGGAGAAATGACAAGAAGACAATACTCTACCGAGACTTCAAAGACAAGCGGAATATAATTGTTCTATGGACATGTCTGACATCATAGCTAATGTTCTGTCAAGCGTCTGGTTCCAACTTTTCACGTGTTTTGATAAATCTCGCGGAAAATTTTAAATAGAAAAAGTCATGAATATTTAATGACTTTCTGTTTACCTGCGCGCTGTGACAGAGAATCCAGCCCGCGGAACTGCTAACACTCACTCCTTCACAGAACATGTTCACCCACACTTCATGCAGTTAAAACGTCATCGCATTCAATAAAAGGAAACATTGTTTAATCGAACCGGCAAGTTGGCGGCCGGTCTTTTTGACGCTGGTGTTGTTTTTTATGGGCAAAGAACGCTGGTTCACTGACACTCGTTCATTGTTTTAAATTTCATCAGTCGGTGTAGTCGCACATATTTTCTCTCTTGAGAGCTCTCGGAGAGACTCTGAGAGAGAGAGAGAGAGAGAGAGAGAGAGAGAGACGGCCGGCAGGCCATTGAACAGCGACAACCTCAAAGCAGAGAAATACATAACAGAGATCTCTGCCATGTATGTCTGCTCAAAGAGATGAGGTCTCACGCACTCACTTTTCAGCGAATAAAACAAAGACAAATATGCCTTCTAAAGCAGTTTGAACAGCACTCAGTATCTTACTTTGTGTACTTACTATTGGCCAAACGCCGCCAATCATCATTTGGAAGAAAATGATGATAATAATAATAATAATAATATAAAATGAATACATAAAAAATAAAAGATCGAGCCTAAGCTTCAAGTGTATTCTTTTCATCTCTCCGTTCACATCACATGCCATTGGCTTACAATGTGGATTCAGTGACGGTATGAGATAACCAACCCAGCTACTTTATTTGTTGAAGAATCCTGTTCGAAACCAGCAGCACTGTCCATCCCAACTTATGAAACTACCCTGACAGTCACGGTCCCATCTCCAGACATGTCTACCTCCACCCAGGCACGCAACCCCAGTACACCCCCACCCTCTCCTCCCCCCAGTACCCCTTCAATCCCGTTTTGCCACTCTTGCTTTCATTTCCGAGCCCCCAAGTGGCCCTCAGCCACGCCGCTAACAAGCGCGCGCAGTAAAGCAGAAACCGATTACCTTTTCTGCCTTCCGGGCTCAGCGCGAGCCTCGCGTCTTTTCATTGGTCGCCTGCCGGAGACGGGTCGGGGGTTAAGAAAGAATAACTCCTTGTGAGTGGTCGATTCTTGCCCTGGGACCGCCCACGACGTCTCATTATAAAGAAGGGGAGAGAGTTTATGTGGCGTTTCAGGACGTATCGTGATCAACACACAGCGGGAGTCATTTGAAGAGGGTAGATACTGCTGTCTTCTTTAGTGACTCGCACACTGTATCATCCACTCCCGGGCCTCGACCGAATCACAATCTTTCAGTGAAGGAAAAAGTTAATGTTGTGTCCCAAAAGTCTTCATAGTCAGCATCTTGGCGAATGGACTGCTTCAGTGTTTCTCAGATCAGAGCATTCAACTTACAACAGACCAAGGCACGGCTGAAGGAGAAGATAGAGGGGAAAGTGATTTCAAGAAACTGCACTTTTTCACTGAGTTTATGCGTGTGACCAAGACGGAGGTAGACTTTTGTATAAGCACGTCTTTGTCGAGTGCGGTTTAAAAAAAATCAGTTTTTATCGTTGCTTCTATTATCCTTTTATCAGTCCACAACTGACAACCCAGAGCGGGACAAGCCGACTGACTTACAGGGAAACGTCACCACCGAAGGTGTAACTTGTTACCGACTGCGCTGCAATCAACTTGGGAAAAAGATCGTAAAGTTTTGTGAAACTAAATCAGGCCAAGATGCAGACGGGAGGATATTACGACGCGGCGACATCTCCGTACATGTTGTGGCCTTACATGCAGGTGATGCCGACCAAACCCCATGACTTCCCTCTCCACCCCGCTTTTCTCAGCACCCAGCTCCCGGCCTACCCCACCTACTGCCGCGGCAATATCGTCACGGACACTGCAGCGACGCCTTACAACAACGACAGCAACAACAACAATAGCAGCAACAACAACCACGGCATGGGTCACCACCACCAGCAGCATCATCATCACCATACGACAACGACCAAGAAAGGATCGTCATTCACGATAGACGCCATCCTGCACGGAGACAGTGAGAGGAGGGAGGAGGTGAGAGAACACCCCCACTCCTCCCCTACCTCCGTCTCCACCCCCTCCCCAGCATCGCAGCACGTGCAGCCCACGACACCTGAAAATTACCTGGCGGCGAGACGTCACCAACGACTTCTGGAATCGGCACATCCGTATTTTGAAGTGTCCAAGTCTGTTACACCCACTGCTTCTGTCAAATCTCCACAGAAAGGTAAGAGTCTGTGTGCACGTGCGTTTCTGACTGTAGATGTAGTTATTATTTCTCATTTGTACTCGCATAATTTTTTGTTTCATCAGTTCTCATAGCTATAGTATTTCTATGTGGATGGATATCTATCTGTCAGAATCTTGTCAGCCATCTCTCTCTCTCTCTCTCTCTCTCTCTCTCTCTCTCTGTGTGTGTGTGTGTGTGTGTGTGTGTGTGTGTGTGGCCGGGGGAGTGTGTGTGTACAATTTTAAATATTGTGTTCAAATATTCAATGATGTCTTATGGACTTGCTGTCTTTGAGGTCCGGTTCTTGGTGGTTGTTTTTTTTTTTTTTATTTCTATCTCATCTTAATTGTCAGATACAAACATTTCTTCTTTTCATTTCAACAACTGACACTCTAGAGGCGAAACAATGAACACACACATTCTTGACGCTCAGCATTTCATTAGAATTAAGTGTATCAGGAATTCAAGTACAAACTGAACAAGAGTGAACAAGATTTCCTTCTGTACTGAACTTACAACGGGTTTCGACTCTCTAGTACCAGTAATACCGAAGCAGGGTTATAGTTTCTTACTAGTCGTTCGGCTCCTCGCTGATCATGAGTCGCTAAATAATAATAATAATAATATTTGCGGTAGGGCGCATTTCTTTACAACAAAGCACAGTGCGCCGATCATTCACCGACACTCGCGCACATTTGACAAAGATGGACAGACGTACACGGGTGAAACTGACTACTGTACCTACACAGGGAATTACCGGAAGGCTTTGCGAAATAGTAACGTTATAAGATTGCTCATTTTATTTAAAAAAAAAAAAGAAAAAAAAAGGGCGCATTTCTCAGACTGATTCGCAGGCAGAGAGTTTCATAAGGTTGGTGCGACAAAACTGAAAGAGCGCTCGCCAAATGATTTCAAGTTGCGCTTGGGAATTTTGAGTAGCCTCTCGGTCGGACGACGACCGGAGGGTTCAAGTTCGCGACGGTTGATAGGTGACGAGTGAAGCCGAAAGGGATCATGTGGTGACTGAAGTTTCTGATCATGCATTGCCGCGGTACACTTATTTTCTCGGCTTCTTAACCTGCTGGTCAGCTCTCTTCACTGAATATGCAATGGGGTGATCGGTGGTCTAATAGACAGCGCCTCGGACTTAGCCGCTGCGCTACTGAACGGCCGTCACCGCTGTCACGATGATGAAGCGTGGGTTCGAGCCCAGGTCGAGCTTGTGATAATTATGTGATACCGGATTTGCCTGTCTACCGGACTGCTCATCGGGGGTTTCTCTCCGGGTTATGCGGCTTTCCTCCCCCAGCAAAAATGGGAAAATAATAATAATAATAATAATAATAATAAATGGTATTTCTAGGGCGCATTTCTTTAAATAAAACTCAATGCGCCTATCACTCACTCACGCTCATTATACAACGATGAACAGACATACACTGGTGAAACTGACTAGTTAAAATTACTGGTGTTAGTAGTTTGTGGCCTCACGCCGCTCAAGCAACAAAGACCAGCACGCGGCTGAGGGAATTACTGATCGGCTTTGCAAAAAAAAGGAACGTTTTCAGACTGCTCTTGAAAACAGACAGTGTGGGCGCATTTCTCAGATCTACAGGCAGATAAAAATAGGTTAGTTAATGTGTGGCGCTGCACCGTGACGACGCGCTTTCCCCGGGGAAAGTAGTAATTTTTTTTTTACTGTGTTTTCGATAGCTTTCCTGGTTCGTTGTAGGTTGTGGCGAGCATAGTCATTAGGTACAGTAAGTTGTCGTCAGTTACTGACGGAAAATAAGTTGTGATAAACAGAGACCGTCATTGCTAGCGCTTGAGCAGACTTTCTATCAGTGTAACAATCTTTCACTGACGGCCGGCATATTATAGAAACATGGTATTTCCCGGCCACCATTACGTGGAATGTCAGGCCAAATAGCAGATTATAATAACCGGGAAAAAAAACAACAACAACAATAACATCAAGCAAACGAAGTCACACGGTATCACTGAGATATCATGGCGGAATATTACGTCAAAGAGGGTGCGCATAGGTTCAAATCAGCTAAAATAAATTTAAAAAAAAATAATAATAATAAAAATAAATAAAAATAAAATAAAATAAAATAAGTTGATTAACAGAGGTCCACAAGCTTTGTGGTGAGAAATGGGAAAACCGTACAGTGATATAGATAACAGTGTAAATGATAAGCGTTTACTGAGCGGCACGCGCGTCTCCCAGCGTCGTTGAAACAGAAAGAGAATCATTGCCGGAAAGAATCTGTCGTTGCTCTGCTTATCGTACTCTGTATCAGTTTGACTTGCAGTCTGCACAGGCTTCCTGGCTGGAAACCACATATTGAAGAAAATATGTTTGTGATCAGCGGTTCTCCAGATCATAAAAATGAGAAATGTTGGAAAACGTGCTGCGTTTAGAGCAGTCCACCCGATTAAACAAAAAATATAATAATAATAATAATAAATAAATAAATAAAAAGAGAATAAAAATAAAAATAAAAACGTTTCAGAATACTTTAGAATGCGACCCACAAAGTAATCAAATTATATAAACCCGGCAAAAATGAAAAATCATAAACTTTCACAATAGTATTAGCTCTTTTCGGATATTCCGACTTGATTCTGTCGGGAATAAAGAAAAGAAAAAAAAAGCGCGGACATGATATTATGGACCACATCCGGTGTTCAAGTTCCTCATTCTAGTCGCCACTACCGCCCAATTTTCGATTCTCGCTCCGTTGTAGGTCTTTCTTCGATACATTTCAGGACATAGACTTTTTAAGTTGTATCTTTATCTAGATCTCTAACATTTCAACGCTGAAGGGAGAAAACACAGGTTTAGCATTAAGAGCGGCGCAGGCACACACTCAGTTTTAGCGGACCACACACACAGCAAGAGGGTGCGTTTAGAAAAACGCACGTGTGGCCTAAAATTAACTAAAAATCGCCAGAGCAATCGAGACAGCCTCTTTTCTCACGAGCGGGTGTTTAGTTTGCGAGATGATGTGTTGATGCCTTCTGTCATCGGGCGCAGAAAGAGGAGGGAACTGTATCACAAGTTCATTAATTGCAGGCCTTGGAATCAAGGGAGGTGACCGCACACCGGCAGGGAGTTGCGTCCCTTCATCTGCCCCTTGTTTAATAAACCCACTTGTTATGATGACTTCGCTTTCCGCTGCTTGCAGCGAGTATTAATGGGGTTCTGTCAGGGGCAGGCTGATAACAGATGCACTTAGGAAATGGCCCCCACAATGCATGCAAACTGCACTATTTCATTTGAAAGGGAAAATATTGGAACTGCTGTGCATTGCCCACTGTACTTGCCAGTCAGTCCAATGAATAAATGAAATACTAATCTCTAAATAAAGCACTGAGCCGCCATTCATCATCCAGCACATACTGAAAAGGATAGGTCTACAGTTGCTGTTTTTATACCAGTTACGGGAAAAAAGAAAAGAAAATTGAGACAACGAGGTGATGAATAGAAATGTTGAATTTAGGAGGGAGAGACAGAGAAAATGGACGGACCAAGAAACAAAAGAAAGAACTTAATTTTCCAAAGGGAAATGAGTTAGAGAGAGAGAGAGAGAGAGAGAGAGAGGCTGGTCAGGAAAAAAGTGTGTGTGTGTGTGTGTGCGTGCGTGCGTGCGTGCGTGCGTGCGTGCGTGCGTGCGTGCGTGCGTGCGTGTGTGTGTGTGTGCGTGTGTGTGTGTGTGTGTGCGCGCGTGCCAGCCTAGAGAGAAAGAGAGAGAGAGAGGGTGATCTGGAAAAAAGTGTATGTGCGTGCGTCAGTGTGTGTGTGTGTGTGTGTGTGTGTGTGTGTGTGTGTGTGTGTGTGTGTGTGTGTGTGTGTGTGTGTGTGACAGAGACAGAGAGAGAATCAGGGTGGCAGAAAAAGTGAAAAACTGGAAGTAAAGATGATTCATTGTGTTTACCGGTAGCAAATACATTCAGGTCCAGCAGCATCTTCCCCAGCAATCTGAATCAAAGATGGCATCGCTTGCAGCCACTTCTGAATTTCTTTGGTGTTGATAACCACTTGAGACTGGCGGCGATAGCATGATGATATTTACTGTCACTGGTTCTGTTAATGCGATGCCCATGAAAAATGCATCTTTCAGGCGATAAGCGAGTCTCATTACATGAAAATGTCATAATGTAAACTGCAGCTCGACAAGTCGAAAGCCTCTAAAAGCGGCCGGTGAAATACGCTGTTATCACGAGATATAGCTCTGTGCGTGATTTTATAAATTGTGATTGAGTTTTTTTTCCCAGAGAGGTGTGTGTGTGTGTGTGTGTGTGTGTGTGTGTGTGTGTGTGTGTGTGTGTGTGTGTGTGTGTGTGTGTGCGCGCGCGCGCGCGCGGCCGGAGGGCGTGGGGGGGGGGGGGGCAATCAAAGCAATTAAAAATTAAAGATCAATTCACGTTAATTCGTATTGTATCGATTTTTGGCAGCCGATCGCAATTAGAAGGTTGTCTTTTTTTGGGCCATTAAAATATTTATTTTATTTTATTTTTATTTTATTTTATTTTATCATGGTTACTCTTTACTTCATGGATTTTTACGGCTGTGTGTGTGTGTGTGTGTGTGTGTGTGTGTGTGTGTGTGTGTGTGTGTGTGTGTGTGTGTGTTGCAGGCGGGGGGGGGGGGAGGAGTCTGGGGAACGGGTGCTAATCGTTGCAACTAAACGTTCAAGATTAATTCACGCTAATTCGCTCACGAGTAATGTATCGATTTTTAGCCGCCGAGCGCAACGAATAGTCCTCACGCGATATTGTTTTTAAAGAAGGGGGGGGGGGGGGGGGGGGGCTGACCGAGGGGAAAAACAAAGTCAACTTGATAGGCATTGTTTTTATACAATTTGTAATTTATGATATCGTATTTTGACGTGTCAATGCAATTTCGTTTTTAAAAGTGCGACTTAAAACAGTAAATAACCTGTTTAGCATAGTCCTAATTAGTATGTCGTTGTCTCTTGTGTCATTCATTTTTTTCGGCCATAATTTTATTTTATTTTATTTTATTTTATTTTATTTTATTTTATTTCATTTCATTTCATTTTATTTTGCACTGCATCATGGTTACTCTTTACTTCATGAATTTTGTCGGCGTTTTTAACTCGATTGATGTTTGTCTGGCCAGGCGTGACGGAGAAGAAGAGCGGAGGAAAGGGAAAGAGAGTGAGAACCATCTTCACGCCTGAACAACTCGAGAGACTGGAGGCGGAGTTTGAGCGGCAGCAGTACATGGTCGGCACAGAAAGGTAAGCGGCGAAACCATTATTGATGAATGCAAATCAATTTCGTCATACACGTTTAGCAGCTCGCTGGTCATGTTCTTCGAGATGGGGAGAACAGCCAAATTTTCTTCTTCTTTTTCTTCTTTTTTTTTTTTTAAATTATATCATCATTTCAGCAATAATTAGAAGTAAATTTACTAAACGTTTAATGTATTGGAATGCACTAAAATCGGGGAAAGTAAAATTTTATTTGCAAGGACTAAAAAGTGTAAATGACAAATTTAGAATTTAAATTGAAATTAGTAGTAATTTGGTGTACTAACACTCAGTGTGAGAGAAAATCAATACAATAAAAGTCAGTGAGACATATTTCATAAATATTCATTAGGATTTTATTTTCCTTAATATTAACTGTTATCTAATCTAATTCCCTAAAATTTAATTTCTTAAAACTCAGTATTTTTATTTACTAAACTTTAATTCACTGTAATTTACAAACTTTATACAAAATTACTCTTCGGGGGGAAAACCCTGGAATTAAAATTAGCTCATTCAAAGATATCAAAATCCCTCCCCCCCCCCCACCCCCACCAGAAGGTGAAATGCATAAGCTGTCAATCACAAGACGTTCTTCAAAGAAGATTTAATGTATAACATAAATTACAACACATTTGTGAACTTTCCCTAAGTCTATCTGTCCGGTACACGTTTCCCTCTTGTTCACAATTAAAGTAAAACAATGAAAAATATAAAGCAGTACAAGTACTACAGTGACAGAAATTATTACTTTCCGAGAAGAGAGACGACCGAAGACTGAAGATTCATAACAAATCAATTCAATGCCGCCGATGACATGCATGGTTATTACCAGGGCCCGTATGTAAAAGTCGAGGTTAATTTAACCCACGGCTACGGGTCTAACCCACACTAGGACAAAAGAAACCCAAAAGCAAAATTAAATTAAAAAGGAAGCGAAGAAAGGAAGAAAAAAAAATCCTTCTATACCAGCTCAGGCACCTTGCTGGAATGGACCCGCTTCTTGATTTGAAACAACACACACACACACACACACACACACACACACACACACACACACACACACACACACACACACACACACACACCAGAAAATTTAACCCTAGAGCTAGTTTAGTTCGAGGTTAGACTCTAGTCCAGCCCTAACCTCGACTATTACATACGGCCTTCTTTAAAAAAAACTTTCCATTGTGGAAAATGTCGCACTTAGTCTGTGCCACGCAACACACTACAAAGCCGGCCCGTGCGACACAAACACGATATAGATCTGGCCTTCCCTAATTACCGAGCCAAGGAGAATTTCGATTAAGAAACGTCTCCTCCAGGCGCAGTCATTAGTTACGCACAAAACCCGTCCATCATCTGATAAAGGAGCCTAAGTGGCATGGATTTGACAGGCGCTTAGGTCCTTTTTCCACCGCACAGTAATTTTGATCGCGTGTAATCCCCCCAAGGCGATGTGAAGCCGGCCATTTTGTCACTTTCCCGCCTCTCGCTCAATCGCACGATGACTGGGCGAGAGGTGACAAATGGGTCGCTATCTGGCCACTTACCATCAGATCAACGCCGATGAAAAAGATCGAAGGACAAACATGGACCGAGTGCGTCTCCTTTGGGTCAACAAAGTCCGCGTAGGGGATGCTGGTTTTGTCAGAAGGAGGAGAAATACGTCTTTGAAGTTAGTTCCCCCCTGTCTGTACACATGTTCGGCGAAGGAACTACAGCGCTTGTCACAGACAGATCAAGTCGGATCGTTTGTAATGGCGACAAAGTATTTTCGGATAGTTACTGTAGTCCTCGCGCAGAAGCATAGCAACACCAGGGCTACGTGACAGACAAATTAATTCGAATCATTTCTAATTGCGTCAAAATAGTCTTAGATACTTGCTGGTGCAAGTGCCGACACAAAAGCTTTGCGACACCAAAGCAGACACAGAGAGAAGCAGCAACGTCAAGTTTCCAAAACTACAAGGGGTTGGGGTGGACGGGGGGGGGGGGGGGGGTAGAGAGAGGCCGCTAGAACCAGTTTGCCTCCTTTTCTTTTTCCCCTTTCTTCTTCGATTCTTGTTGTTTGTTTGTTCGTTTGTTTGGTTGGTTGGTTGTTGTTGTTTTGTTTTTGTTTTTTTTTTTTGGGGGGGGTGTTGTTTTTTGTTGTTTTTTTTGTTTTGTTTTGGGTTTTTTTTTGAGGGGGTGGTAAAAAAACAAAACAAACAACAACAAAAAAACCCTAGTGTACTGATCCAAGGAGTGTATGTTCACCTTGTGTGCAGGTATTACCTGGCGGCGTCTTTGAGTCTTACAGAAGCCCAGGTGAAAGTCTGGTTCCAGAACCGCCGCATCAAATGGCGCAAGCAGACTCTGGAACAGCAGCACGCCCGTCTCGCCTCCATCTACGCCAACAACTCCGCCAGCGATTCCGACGACGACAGCGGTGACGAGAGAGACGACGACAGGTCAAGCGCGATGTGTTCTGTCGGGGCTGGCTCTGGTGTGGAAACTGCCGTGACTACTGCTAATGGAAGTGAAGAAACAAATGTTTGATTGCAAGCCTGTGAGTAATGTGGAACTCCAACACTGGGACACTGCAAAGTCCTACGCTTGATAACGAGAGAAGACTTTCTTATGTGAAGTGGTACAAGAATCATGTAAAGTGGGGAAAACTGAACGTTTTTCATGTGATTTGAAAAAAAAACAACAATTCTTTCAAGTGAAATAAAGGGGAAAACGTTTTTCAAGTGAAATGAGAAAACAAACTTATTTTATGTGCACTCAAAAACAACAACAGAACTTTTTTTTTCATGTGAAGTGAAACAGCCCTTAGTTGCACATTGCACGAGTGAAATCGGACAAGCGTCAGATGAGCGAATCAGATATCAAAAGCTGGCATGTACATGTCATTGTATACCTGCTTGCTTGCTTCCGCTGTGTGTGTGTGTGTGTGTGTGTGTGTGTGTGTGTGTGTGTGTGTGTGTGTGTGTGTGTGTGTGAGAGAGAGAGAGAGAGAGTTACAAGGTGTCATTAATCTATACTGATGAAGGTTTTGTGTGGGTGTTTTGGGGGTGTTTTTTTCCTCTCAGTTGTTTAATTTGACAGTCAACCTGATGATGATGATGATGATGATGATGAAAGAATGTATGTGATAGGCCTACTTAGCAATGTGACTGTGGTTTAGATGCACGATGAAGTTTTTTTTAAATGTTGCAATATGGATTATTTATCACAATAAATGAAATGTCAAATTCAATAAACGGGCTGTGTGTGTGTGTGTGTGTGTGTGTGTGTGTGTGTGTGTGTGTGTGTGTGTGTGTGTGTGAGAGAGAGAGAGAGAGAGAGAGAGAGAGAGAGGGGGGGGGGGTTAAGGTAGTGGGTGAAAATTATTCTATGACCTGCTAGCGAGAAAACGGCTGCCTGAGAATGATCCTATATATTAGTACAGCAACGCATCCTCATTAGCAGAGTCTATGCCCCCCCCCCCCTTTTTTTTTTCGACACACGCATACACACAAAAAATAATAATAATAATAATAATAATAGTATTGTATAGGCGCTTTTCCCAATTTCATGAATCGGCTCAAAGCGCCGCGAACTGAACCCAACACGCACGCTCACGTGAATCACACGCATCCTCTCACACACTGGACATAAACACATTACAATCACGTGGTGCGAAGGGTCAGCTCAGCTATTTAAATTTCGGAATTTAGAATTGCATTTATTTTTTCAAATTTGGTGGGCTGAACATTTCCAAAGCAGAGTGGGAGGAAGCCGGAGTACCCGGAGAGAACCCCCGACGATCGGCCCGAATGAACGGTGCCACATACGAGAAGAAAAAATTCTTCGCCCCGAATGGGACTCGAACCTCTGACCTCTCGCATTGGTGACAAGTCTCTTAACCACTAGACCACCGACCGCCCCAGGGCACACACAAAGACATACACACACCGGGAGAGCAAGATGGTGAAAGACGAACATTTTCTTTCGTCTTTGTATTTGTTGTTGTTGGTGGTGGTGTTGGTGTTTTTGTTTGTTTGTTGTGTTTTTGTTGTTGTTTTTTTGGGGGGGAGGGGTAGGGGTTTAACGTCTTTGTCCATTACATGCGGGTGATATCACAGACGGCAGAGAGAGAGAGAGGGGGGGAGACAGAGAGAGAGAGGGGGGAGACAGAGAGAGAGAGAGAGGGGGGGGGGGGAGACAGAGAGACGAGAGACAGACAGACAGGCAGAGCGAGAGTGAGAGATCCAATCCAATCCAATGTCCATTTTATAAAGTGCAGAAGTCCATGACTCTACGTAGAAAGTTCATGGTCGTTGCGCTTAGAAATACACCAGAGAGAGAGAGAGAGGGGGGGAAGGGGGGCGGGGTGCAGGAGGAAAAAGAAGATTAGCCGGCTGTGTTGGCACTACAAGTCTCGGTTGAAAAGATGAGTTTTGGGGGCTCTTCGGAACGACAGGAGCTTTCCGAGCTTCTGGCAAAGAGCTCCACAGAGTGGGACAGACAGACAGACGGGCAGACAGACAGGCAGACAGACAGACAGGCAGAGAAACAGGCAGATAGAAAAAGACAATGACAGCATATCGGCAGCGACTGAAACGACCGTTGCTCTCCAGTACTAAACCTCTTAATTTAATTAAGCTTTGAACCAAGACACAGTGTCGCGTGTCCGTACACACCTTAGCCGTAGTGAACAACACTCACGCGCGGTCAGCTGACCACTTGACCCCCGTGACCTGCAGTCACCCACACGGCCAAATGAGACGCACAAGCGGAACGAAAGAAAAGACCAAAGCCGTTGAGGTGGCTGCATCCATTGTGGAAGCGCTCGGCAGCGTTCACGCTTCGTGTTGACAACGCTGGCCATTGAAGGGTATGGACAATGGGCGGAAATCTCAGCCCATTGGCTGGGTAAACGGATGCTCTTATGCGCAGGTATGATTGACAGTTGTCAGTTTGCTTCGTCCGGGTACCACGATCGATAGCCATTCATATGCATGTCAAATTCTTGTCCGGAGTGCAGATCTACGTTTGACTGCACGTTGACAGAGGGAACAGCAAGCACACACACACACACACACACACACACACACACACACACACACACACACACACACACACACACACACGGTGAGGGTGGGTGGGTGTTTGGGGGTTTAACGTCCTTTTCCACAACATACGGGTGATATCAAAGACGAGGCAACGAAGAAAAAGCCAGCACAAATATCTGGCCCCAGCCGGGATACGAACTCACGACCCGAGCATCAGAAGTCCAACGCTCTACCATTCGGCCACCCTGTCACACACGCGGTGAACTGAAACAATTTTGTTGTTGTTATGTCAGTTGTTGCTGTGGGTGCGGGAGGGGGTGGGGGGGCATAAGGCTTGGTGTGGGAGTTCGGGAATTAAACGTCCTTTTCCACCACGTATGGGTGATATCAAAGACGGGGCAGCGAGAAAAAGTCCGGTACATATAATTATTTGGTCCAAGCGGCATTGAAAGTCCAAGGCTCTACCATTTTGCAATTTTGCGGGGTATAAAAAACAACAAACAAACCACGTTAATCTTTTCGTGAAGATCCATTTAAATGTTTTCTAACGTCGACTACTTTCTTTTGTCACCCGTTCTTTTCGGCGCACCAGTGCGAGAAGGAGGAGTGGGGGAGGGGGGGGGGGATCGAGGGGGTAGATGGCGGGTGAGTTACGTTGATTTGACATAAAGCACGTTTCTTAAATTGTTAAGGGAAGGGGAGATAACCAGGATGAAGACAAAAAAGCCAGAGTTACCGGCGACCACCCAACCGCTATTGTGTGCGGGAATGAGTTTTAGAGCACGCCGTAAACACGAGAAGGTGTGGAACACCACCACCCATCAACAGGGAAATGGCCTGCATACGGGCAATTAGAGAAATTACGTCATACAATTAGCCGCTTCGGCTTCACTGTTAGAGTGTGTTAGTAGTGCTGGTGGTGTTAGATCAAGTTACAGCCACCGACTGTTATGATATCTCTGTCATGTGACCGGAAGTCTCTTCATTGAGGTGAAACTTCTTTCAACAATAGTCTCTCTCTCTCTCTCTCTCCTGATGTTCTTGGCAAGTGTGTGTAGGTAATAGTGTTGGGTTTTTAGTTCGGTTGGTCGGTTGGCTTGTTGTTGTTTTTTGTTTGTTTGGGTTTGTTTGTTGTTGTTGGTTTGTTTCTTGTTGTTGTTGTTGTTTGTTCGGCTAATTACTATTCAGTCTGTCATTCACTTTCTGGGAATCAGTCTTGTGGAAGTACCGTTTCTATTCATCGATCCGGCCTTACGACCTACTGTCTCATAGCAGTATACTGTTCGATCCGGCCTTACGACATACTGTCTCATAGCAGTATACTGTTCGATCCGGCCTTACGACATACTGTCTCATAGCAGTATACTGTTCGATCCGGCCTTACGACATACTGTCTCATAGCAGTATACTGTTTGATCCGGCCTTACGACATACTGTCTCATAGCAGTAGACTGTTCGATCCGGCCTTACGACCTACTGTCTCATAGCAGTAGACTGTTCGATCCGGCCTTACGACATACTGTCTCATAGCAGTAGACTGTTCGATCCGGCCTTACGACATACTGTCTCATAGCAGTAGACTGTTCGATCCGGCCTTACGACATACTGTCTCATAGCAGTAGACTGTTCGATCCGGCCTTACGACATACTGTCTCATAGCAGTATACTGTTCGATCCGGCCTTACGACCTACTGTCTCATAGCAGTATACTGTTCGATCCGGCCTTACGACATACTGTCTCATAGCAGTATACTGTTCGATCCGGCCTTACGACATACTGTCTCATAGCAGTAGACTGTTCGATCCGGCCTTACGACATACTGTCTCATAGCAGTATACTGTTCGATCCGGCCTTACGACCTACTGTCTCATAGCAGTAGACTGTTCGATCCGGCCTTACGACCTACTGTCTCATAGCAGTAGACTGTTCGATCCGGCCTTACGACATACTGTCTCATAGCAGTAGACTGTTCGATCCGGCCTTACGACATACTGTCTCATAGCAGTATACTGTTCGATCCGGCCTTACGACCTACTGTCTCATAGCAGTATACTGTTCGATCCGGCCTTACGACATACTGTCTCATAGCAGTAGACTGTTCGATCCGGCCTTACGACCTACTGTCTCATAGCAGTATACTGTTCGATCCGGCCTTACGACATACTGTCTCATAGCAGTATATTGTTACCTTACAACAAACAACAACAACAACCAAAAATATAACTCTTAGGAGCCAGAGCCCGACAGGCCCCTGCCCACAATGCGATAAAACTGGTTAAAAAGGACAAACCACTGCACACCAGTAGGAGCCACTTCAAGCCACTAATATTACGCAAGGTGTGGGCTTTTCCCCACTAGGCCGGCCCGAGACCGCTGCTGATTGTGTAATCGTGGCTTGAAGTAGCTTCTAGTGATCTGAAGATTTTCAGTAAAATTGCGATGTTTGCATGGGCTTTTAAGAGATAAATCGAAAATGATGTTGTTTCCATTACTATGGAAACAACATAACAACCACCAAAAGTACCCATTTGGCAAGCGTCATCCACTGACATGACCAAAAGCACAGAGCAATTTAGCCGGCATAGCGCACCCATACAGGCCCGATCCCTCAGCTGAAGCAGGTGGATTTAGAGTTGTCGAAGTGGAGGGCGGAGGTGGGGAGGGGTAGGGAGGGGGGGGGGGGCTGCAACAACAACGACGACAATAGCACGTCCAGGAAACGTCCGCTTCATTATAGCAGAAAATCCCACATCCAACCGAGCATGCCGACCGTCCACGAGTGAGCAGTTTGGGGGCGCTTCGGCGCCGAGGCAATGGAGCGTGTGTTTATGAAGCAGAAAAGTCCCAACAGACAGAGGCAGACCACCCCTCAACACGACCAATTAAGGACCTACTACACTGACCATCAGCTGGACCACTGTTATGACACCTGGCTGCCAGTAAACATGCGACAAACTTTTTTTTTAACAGATTTTTATTTGTGTGCGCAGTCATTGATGGTTAATAAGGGTCGGACCCAGGACTAGGCTATGCCCTGCCGGCTCAGTGTGCTTGACCAATATAGGACTAGGCTATGCCCTGCCGGCTCAGTGTGCTTGACCAATATCCGATATTAGGAAGGTACCGGTGTTCGTCTGCTGAGGTGATGTCAGTTCTCTCAGCAATGATGATGATGATGATGATGATGATGATGATGATGGAGACTTGATATAGCGCACGACTCCGCCCTAACTGAGTGCTCACGGCGCTTAGGGAGAGGTTTTGAACTGAGGAAAGATAATGAAAAAAAAAAGCTGCGGATGATTACTGGGGATACTGCGGCTCATATTTCAGCGATTGGCAAACACGCCGGACTGAGGCAACAAAATAAATAAGGAAAAAGGAAACAATTACGTCATTCAGTTAATATGCAAAAGCCTGAAACCATTGTATTACTGACCTATCTAAAAGGAAACAAAGACAAAGTGTATTATGATAAATGAAATAGCGTGATTTCGTCTGAGTTTGCACGATTCCTACGCCGGTCTAATTTCTAGACCTCCCTCCCCTCCCCCCCCCCCCCCCCCCCCCCCCCCCCACACACACACCACCACCATCGCCACCACCACCACCTGACCACCAACTCCACACACACACACACACACACACACCACCACCACCACCACCACCACCACCACCACACCCCCCCCCCCTCGCCTCCCCCCCTCCCCCCCCCCCCCCCCCCCAAAAAAAAAAAATCATATCAATCCCTGAAGTGAGAAGTGCCGCCGACCAAGCCCCAGCTAAACACAGCAGAAAGACAATTTGACCGCCCTGCTCGCTGCTCGCTGGCTGTGTGTATGGAGTGTGTAGATAAACCAGTCCTCTAACAGATCCCCCCCGTTTCCTGAGAGGGCCGATTTAAAGGGATTGGTAAATATTTTGGCGGCGCTAACTCAAAGCACACAGTGGCCGCGAGTGGGCTTATTGTGCGATTCTCGCTCCCGTGAGTGAGAGACGAGAGGACCGTAGAGTCCCATTTACTTTGTAATTACCAGGCTGCGTAGTTCTTTTGCGCACGCGAGGTCTGCGCATCCGGACAGGCGGCGGGATTGAGATGATCGCAGAAGCGCGTCTTCTCTGGGCGGCCAACGAGTGAACCAAGGGAGATAAGTAAATAGGCTGCGAGAGAGGCAAATTCTGCATCTGCTGAAAGCTTAATAGTAATGATAGATCGCTTAACTTAAGGTGGAACCATCTCACTTTTCTTGGCAGTTCGGCACCCGACGGTCGAATGTAATTAGAACGAACAAGTGCGCGCCGAGTCTACGAAATAAAAGTGCACATAGTGTGGTCTCGAATGCTAGATTCTGATGCATGTATACTTGACGACTGCTTTGGTCCATAGACTAAAACATCCCCACAAAGTTTCTCAAGCTAGATGAATAGTTATTATTCAGTTATGAATGGCGCCTCCCCTAGACGACCTGTCAGTCCGCCTGGATTGAATAAAGTTCAGCTGGGCTGTTCAGCTACAGTAGCTGTACTCCATCCAGAGGGGACTGAGCAGGGTCACTCGAGCGGTACAGCGTTGGACTTCCAATACTAGGGTCGAGAGTTCGATTCCCGGTTGGGGCCAAATATTTGCGCTGGCCTTTTTCTCGTTGCCCCCGTCTTTGATATCACCCATACGGATGTGGTGGAAAAAGACGTTACATCATTAAACACCCACCCACCCACCTCTCCCCCCAGGATCACCACCGAGGGGGTTTAAACTCCGGTGCGTAAAGTAACTTTGCTGCCCGCCCTAGCTTTGCCCGTTTCGGCCCATCATCACACAATCTGCTCCGGCGGTAAATCAGATTAATTAACAACAAAACGCATCAGCGCCAGAGAGCTGTAATCTGTACCTCCTTTACACGTGTTCTGGCACATCGAGTGTGGACCGGAAGTGAGTCCCTCATGCTGTAATCCCGGCGTGCAATCTGTGGGGGTTTAGATCCGGCACAGATCTACATATCCGTTCTGGCTCTGTGGTTTTAAATGAACAGGAAGATGGTCTGGCTGGCTGCTTGGTTTGTCCTGAGCGGAACGGCCGGAGATTCTTGTTTTTCAAGTTCTTTCTTTCTTTCTTTCCGGGGAGCCGGATGGAAGGGCGTTGGACTTTCAATGCTCGGGTCGTGAGTTCAAATCTCAGCTGGGCCAAATATTTGTGCTGGAATTTTTTGTTTTGTTTTGTTTTGTTTGTTTTTTGTTGTTGTTGTTGTTGTTGTTGTTCCCCCCCCCCCCCCCGTCTTTGGCCCCGTCTTTGATGTCACCCCTATGTGATGGAAAAGGACGTTAAACTCCCAAACACCAACCCACCCTTCTTTCTTTCGTGTGTTTGTTTGTTCTTTCCCTTTTTACCTTATTTCTTGTTGCTGTAGTAGTAGTAGTAGTAGTAGTAGTAGTAGTAGTAGTAGTAGTAGTAGTAGTAGTAGTAGTAGTTGTTGTTGTTGTTGTTGTGAGTTTACAAGACCCTCTCCCGTCAATTTTTCAAACTGTTACTGAGACTAAATGGTGGTGACGTTACAGCGAAGCGAGCTGTCAGTGTAGCCTGGGATCGAACCTACGCTTCATCGTCACAACTGCCGGTGAGAGTCGATCAGTTACTCACCTGCTGACGACGGACGCGCTACCAATAGACGACCCCATTCGACAAGCCCCGAATGACCAATGCCCGAATGACGTCAACGGACTTACTGCTTTCTCTCCATGTTTCAGTCATATCAAACTACACGTGCTTCCGGCCCTCGTAGTGTCTGGCAAAACGTTTGCCAGAGCATCCAGTCTGTTGTGCTCATTATGCCCCGGCCGGAACGCGATTGGCTGAATTCTGAGGGCTCGACCCTCTTGATTGACAGGAGTGGAGTCGCCTATTGAGCCACTGCTCATCCAAATCAGGAACTTGCTAATTACAACCTAAAGGTGACCCCAGAAACACGAGTGCAACTAAAACACTGAAGACAGCACAAACTGCGAAGCGACCGAACCGGCCAGCTCGTCACGTTTTCTTTCGACACTTCAAGCAAAAGATCAAAATCAGATAATGTTTGTTAAAGAAATGTTTAATTTTTAATGTTTTCCCTTGGTCGACCCGTAACCGTTCATTGAAAGGTTCAAGATCCGACTTCTAGTCAAAGACCCGCGTGACAATGGCTGCGGAGAGGTTCCCACCAAGCTCCGTCTTCCGTCTTCCGTCAACGCAACAAAGACAGACAATTAATGGGAATCAATTCCTTCCTGGCCTGCGACCGGCATATTGCCCGGGGAGCCAAGCAGGGGAATTAGGAATCCGAGGAGTGGAAAATGAGGATTCTCAATTCTCACTGGGTGTAAGCAAGATGCCGGGAATTATTTTCCCCCGGTGCTACCACGATTCAGTAGTTTCAAATCTTCTTCTTTTTTTTTTTAAACTTTGTGAGTACCATGGAACCTCTCTCTCTCTCTCTCTCTCTCTCTCTCTCTCTCTCTCTCTCTCTCTCTCTCTCTCTCTCTCTCTCTCTCCTGTAGCGTCAATTTATCATAATTACGGACCAGTTTAGTCAACCATTGCATTGTATTTGTTCAAGCATGAGCATTTCCATAAGCTGTGCTTGTTCATGCCCAATCACTGTAAGTGTTCATTTCTGCGATACGCTTGTTTGAACCAAACACAAGTTACAAATAATATTACAAGTGTCTGTATTGTCCGCTTAAAATGCGTTAAGTCTCTCGGTGCTCTCTCTCCAAAAGGTTTTTTTTTTGTTTTTTTGTTTGTTTTTTTTTAAAGAAAAGTTGCGTCGTCTTCCACTCTTTTGAATCGAATAAACAACAGGAAAACTTCCGCCATAGTGATTAACCCCCGTGATTCTGAGTCTGAGAGTTGCCTACAGTCCTGTAACTGGCTGAGGCAGGGGTCGTCTTGTCGGCTGGGTGGACAATTCTTTGAACAAGATTTCCGAGAGAAAGTAAAACTGCTAACGGAGAGGAAACGGTAGATGTGACGGCTGACGTTCTTATCATTAGTACAAAGAATCCTACAATTCGTTTGCAGCCGACCAGGTATGGAACATTGTATAGGAAATTACCTAAGTTAGTTTAGCTTGGAGGGGCGTGGGTTCAAATCCAAACAGGCAACAACGAAAAAAAAAAGGTTTTTGAACTGACCCCTTGACCTCCTCCTCCCCCTCCTCTTTGTATTCGAACCATCGCCATGGTCGACAAAGGACGTTAACTATTAAAACAAAACCCACCCAAACTCCCGGCCACCCTAAATTCGTTTGAAGCAGTGGATCATCAGGCAATGCGTTTGACTTTGGTTCGGTTCCAGATGGAGTTGTGACAACTAATACCTTTTTCCTGACTGCCGGGCTGCAAATCGGTGGTTTTTCTGCATCCCCAGCAAAATTTAAAACGGGTTAATTGTATGATATTGCACTCTGCAGCGACGCGGGTTTCCAAGAGGAAGCAACACAGATTTCCCGACACGGACAAAAAAAAAATTAGTACAACAAAAGAAAACAAAAAACAATCTAAAACAAACTCCTTTGAAATGGGGGTAGCAACTGCTGTTTGTTTGTTTGTTTGTTTGTTTGTTTGTTTGTTTGTTTGTTTGTTTGTTTAAACATACAAATGTATTTACAAGGCCATACTCAACTTAAATACAAGAACGTTCAAACTAGAAAGGTGGTTATAATCGTTTACCTGAACTCATCATTTTACACTAATACCATTAACTTTGAATTCCTCCCGAGGGGTTGTTTACAAAGCAATTTGCGTCCCAGAAATGTCTGCAAAAACACTCTTAGCGCCACTGAATCAAATTTTCCAAGACGGACACATTTTGAAATTAAAACCTGTTCTTTACATCTCTCTCCGTATCATGAATATTTGATGAGACGCAGAGGCACGTAAAGGGTTTGGCTACAACAGGAAACTGATTAGTTTCTGCCTACGTAATCTCACGTGTTCGCTTTGTGGCGTCTAAAAAACGCAAAGTGAACAAACGACGGGCAAATGCGCTGTTTCGTTTCAGCATTAGACAGCTGTGAGGTTCTCATGAGCGCGATTTGAGTAATGATGGTTATAATGCGAAGAACGGAACACACACGACAAGTGCACGGGGTGTAGCCACAATGGTCCACAGTGTTTCAGGTGCTACTCCGCTTCAAAAGTTTCAACGACGCTTACTATCACGTAAGCCGCGACAAAGCCATGTATTTGAAATATGAGGCGTCTTAAAATTCCAAAGAGAAATACAAAAACTGTTGGAGAGCGTTCCTTCAGTTTCTTAGCACCGCATGTGTGGAACTCGCTGCCAGTCGAACTGCGCAATCTGCCCACACTGTCCCAGCTGAAATCCAACTTATAGACTTACCTTTACCGTTAGGCCTTTGGCCTTTAACATACCAGTTCTTCTGTTCTGCACGTATATTCAGCCTGTATATTTACAGTGGTGAGATGTGTGTGTGTGTGTGTGTGTGTGTGTGTGTGTGTGTGTGTGTGTGTGTGTGCGTGCGTGCGTGCGTGTGTGTGTGTGTGTGTGTGTGTGTGTGTGTGTGTGTGTGTGTGTGCGTGTGCGTGCGTGCGTGCGTGCGTGCGTGCGTGCGTGCGTGTGCGTGCGTGCGTGCGTGCGTGCGTGTGTGTGTGTGTGTGTGTGTGTGTGTGTGTGTGTGTGTGTGTGTGTGCGTGCGTGCGTGCGTGCGTGTGTGTGTGTGTGTGTGTGTGTGTGTGTGTGTGTGTGTGTGTGTGTGTGCGTGTGCGTGCGTGCGCGTACGCGTGTGCGCGTGTGCGCGTGCGCGTGCGCGTGTGTGCGTGTGCTTGTGTGTGTGTGTGTGTGTGTGTGTGTGTGTGTGTGTGTGTGTGTGCGCGTGCGCGTGCGCGTGTGTGCGTGTGCTTGTGTGTGTGTGTGTGTGTGTGTGTGTGTGTGTGTGTGTGTGTGTGTGTGTGTGTGTGTGTGTGTGTGTGCGCGCGCGCAGTGAGTCTAGTGCTGCGTTTTATAAACCCTGTGTAGTAGTAGTAGTAGTAGTAGTAGTAGTAGTAGTAGTAGTAGTACCACGAGAACAGCTCAGATCAATCTGTGAGCATGAAAAATGGTAGCATTATTCCCTTTAAAACACAAAGTAAAAAAAAAAAGGGGGGGGGGGGCATGCTGACAAAAAAAGGGGCCCATGCTGATATTTCAAACAAATGGCTTTATCTTACAGTAATCGTCGTCAGCATTTTGATTTGTAGTAGCACTGGAAACACTCCCCTCCGTTTCGCCTACACCCAGTATTTCCCTGCCCTCAGGCGCAGAACGGTCAAGCCTGATGACAATTCACGCTAATTGCCGTGTTGAACGTGCCAAATGTTGACTGACAGACAATACGACATCAGACCTAACAATGTTATTGAAGAGACGATCGACCAGTGTATATTTCATTGGTGTAGTTGATTTTAGGAAAACGTTTCTTCATCTCTTTGTCGATACCATCGTCCCGGCCATTAAGCACAATCAATTTTATCGGCTGTAGTTAAAGTGTCCGTAAATATCCTTGTCAGGTAGACATCACCGTTGTGGAAAATTTTTCCTCCAACCCGTTTCATCCGTGTGTCAGGATCAGTCACGATTATATGGCATCTGATACCATTGTGGTGACTCTATTCGGCGTATATAATTATATTGTTCTCCTTACGTAGAAGGGGAGCCGGGGTGGCCGAATGGTAGAGCGTTGGACTCTCAATGCTCGGGTCGTGAGTTCGAATGCCGCCGGCTGGGGCCAAATATTTGTGCTGGCCTTTTTTCTCGTTGTCCCGTCTTTGATATCACCCTTATGTGGTGGAAAAGGACGTTAAACTCCCAAACTCACACACCCACACACACACACCCGTACGTAGAAGCGTACGCGTTCTGAGAAAACGACGTTATTTGGTTGCGGACTGAACACCACTTGGACAGCGCTGATCGGTGGCTATATTTAGCGACGTTGTCGATCGGCGTGTAGTACAGGTATGGAAGCGTTAGGCCGTTATATTTCTGTGCTATTAGAAGCCGCAAAGTCACGAAAATTGTCGCAGTGGCCGAAAGAAACTTTTTTTTTTTAATCCTTTTTGCAAACAGCCTTATAAGCGCCGGGCAGTTTTTCCCCATCAGACCTCATTGCATAGAGACTTTAACCGATAGCAAAAGTCCTGTGGTTGGATGGATGGCTGGGTGAAGGAGTGAGTGAGTGTGTCAGTGAGAGGGGGTGAGTGTGAGTGTGTTTGTTAGTGAAGCTCAGTTAGTATAATTCTCACCCTTTGGGTTGTATCGGGCGAACTATAGTACTATACCAACTTATCTACTATCATTTAGTAGAGTTCGCCTGCCTAGGGTTAGACTAGGGTTTGGTTTGGGTTAAGGCTGGGGTTACCTTGTGGTAATGGTGCAATCGCTATGTTGTTCAGACGGTCGTAGTGCATTTACAGCAGGTGCAAATGTCATCGGGGGAAAGGGGGGGGGGGGCGAACAGTACCAACTACCAACGCACCGCACCGTTAGTGGGTGAATGTGTCAATGAGTGAGTGTGACATTGTGTAGGTGAGTGTGTCGGTGAGTGTGTCAATGAGTGAGTGTGTCTGTGAGTGTGACAGTGTGTCGGTGAGTGCCAGCGAGTGAATGAGCGATCCGTTGGACTGATCAGCTGACTGCTTCTCGAGATAACCACAATTTAGAAACAGACTTTCGTTTCACATGCACGCTGACTAAACCGAAAGTAAATTCTCATCTGGTGACCTAAGTGAAAATATCACTTCTCGGTGACTGCGCCTGACTACATGCCTGGAGATATGCGTTGCAGCTGTCTCGGTCTGTATCACCGTGTGGTATAATAATAGAGATTAGCAATCAACATTTTAAAAAGAATGCTATAAATAAAGCCTTCCCAGAAGGCGTCAGCCTAACTGCGGCTGCGCGGAAGAAGACCGAAACTAGTTCTATCACAGTTTCTAGAACGCAGCGCATAAGCTCAAACAGTTTCAAGTCGTGCGGTCGCGTATTACGGCAAGCTGATCTTTGCAAATAACTTTGCGACCAAAACAGTCAATTTCCAGCTTCTACAAAGCAGGTAAGTAATCTTTTTTGTGTTTCCGCAGATATGCTTCAAGCAAACTGTTTAATGACACGGGCAGACAAACAGAAATGGCGTCTCCCGTTTATATCGTAACCGAGCAACAGATCTGTTCAAGAGTAGCAGTGGTCAGCGCATGGAGAAAGACGGTTTTAAATCATACAGTTTAGTGCATCGTTTTCCTTGCTTTATTTGGTCCTTTTTTGTCTTCATTAGTAATTGTTTAAACTGAATATCGAATCCAGTCCAATCCAGTGTCCACTTGTAGATCACAGAAGTATTTCATGAAGAAAGTGCATGCTCGTTTCGCTTAAACACTCAACAAAGAGAGAGAGAGAGAGAGAGAGAGAGAGGAAGAAGGAACGATTTGCTGTGATTAGTGTTGTCAGTCAATCTCAGTGGAAAAGATGAGTTTTTCTTGTATACATGTCACGGTGTGTTACTAAACTATGTGTATACTGAACTGGTTTATACTATGGCAACAGATTGTGTCGTAATGTGTTAAAAAAAAAAAAAAAAGTTCACCCAAACAAAATCGAAAGCATACCACGTTTGCCAGGTAACTGATTATGTTTCTGCGAATGACTTTCGGTTACACTGAACTGCACTGTCGTAACCCGTTTTGCTTTGTAAACAAACTGCATTCATGCATTCACCTAAACTGAGACCAGCCTTGTAAAGCCAGCTGTCTGCTATCAACACTCGTGACTGTGTTCAATCGAAACTATTGATTCCAGACGAGACAATCTGTACCGTGGTATTATCTTTATTGAATATTCAGTACACATGGCGAGACAATCGGCTGTACACATGGCGAGAGACAATCTGTATAATGATTTATTATTATTATTATTAGATAGTCAAGCTATGCATGCTGCGTTTGGCTCGTACGCATTATTATTCTGTGGTGATCATTGCTGTATTGAAAACATTATACTAACAGTCTTGTCTGCTGTCAGTCAGCCTATTATAAGCGATTTGTTTGTTTGTTTTGCTTGTGTGTGTGTGTGTGTGTGTGTGTGTGTGTGTGTGTGTGTGTGTGTGTGAGTGTGTGTGTGTGTGTGTGTGTGTGTGTGTGTGTGTGTGTGTGTGTGTGTGTCTGTATCTGTGTGTGTGTGTGTGTGTGTGTGTGTGTGTGTGTGTGTGTGTGTGTGTGTGTGTGTGTTGTGGTTGTTTGTTTTTGATTGGTTGTATTGATCTGCTTGCTATGCTTTGTGTTGTGGTTTGTTCTTGTTTGTTTGTTTCTTCTTCTTTTTTTTTCTTTCTTTCTTTTTCTGTTTTAATCTGTTTTGACGAAGAGTATAATTATCTACACCTGACTTGTTCGTGTTCGTGTATCACGCATTCTGTATCACTTAAATGATTGCATGTATTATACCTTTGACTAAAACTAGATCAACTGTTTGCAGACCCAGCAATATGGACGGAGACAGGCGTTATGGCTACTTTCGCTGCACGGATTGTAACAAAGTGTGGGAGAGTTCCCATGTTTACTGCAGCAAGGGGACCGACACTGTAAGTTACCTCGTGCTGGTCAGAATACCATGTCATGAGCCGTTTTCAGTCGCGCATTTCTTAATCTCGGGCGTGGATCTTGCCGAGATTCGCGTCAAACATTACTGTGCAGATTCTTTGAAGGTGTTGTTTCGGGATGTTCCCCCTGACAGCATCTTTAGCTTCTTGAAAGAGTCAAATCTGTTCCGGCTATACAATTTAGACACCTCAGGTAATACGGACTATCCTCGACCTCTATATGTTCGATGTACAAAGAAGTGAAACGTATTTGTTATTTACACCGGATCGATTTTTTTGGCATAGAAGCTGTCCTGGGAAAACTGTTATATCGCCATTTGCGGGTTTTTTAGGAACTATGAACACAAGACAGCTTACTTCAGGATAGCTAGTGATAAGAACTTTACAAACATACTCTTTTGAATGACCTTGACCTATCTCACAAGTGAGCCAAGGAGGCTTTGCTCCTCTAGTTATATACATATTTACACCTTGTTTTATTGTCTTGCTTTTTATTTTAGTCTAGCGAAGAAGGACCTAGATTACAATACAATACAATACAATACAATACAATACATGTATCTTTATTGTCCATTTTACATTACGTAAAACAGAAATTTCTCTTCTGCAGTACAGCCTCTGACAGTGCATGAAAATAATAAGGATTATAGTAAAAACATTCAAATAACTCTCTCTCTCTCTCTCCCCCCCCCCCCCCCCACACACACACACGAGATAAAAAACGTATATACCACCCACCCACCCGACCACACACACACACACACACACACACACACACACACACACACACACACACACACACACACACACACACACACACACACACACGCAGGCACCAACAATTAGCCACGGAATAGTCTTTGTTGCTTGCGCTAATTAACTGCTGATCAGAAATTCTTTTGACACTATATACGTCCTTTCAGTTGCATCAGAAATAACTTGAATTGAATTGAAAATACTTTATTCATCTCTAAAAGGGAAATTGATTTTGCCCAAAATACACGACAACACAGAAGAAACATGACTTTAAAAAAAAAAACCAAAGGAACAACAAGACATGGCAAGATATAAGAACTAATACAAGCTTGGGACCACATCTCATCATTAGCTATGTGTGACAATTTCACCACTATTGGAGAGTGCACATCTGTGAACAGAAATCATATCCATAAAAAGTAACCACAGATAACAACTCACCTGACAACAGCATATAATCTACAACGTTTTCATGTTTACAGGCCAAAGAATGCAACTGCACGAGGCTTCAAAATATCCATACATTTCCTATTAGCCTCAGGCATCATAGTCACTCCTAAACATGCTTCAATCTAGAATTACCAAATCTAAAATTACCATGCACAGACCGTTCAGGGCCACGTACCTGACGGGAGTTTATAAAAATTGAATGTCAACTCAGGCCTCACTGAAGTAATGCTAGTCTATGCTAGCCACTTCACCCAAATCTACTCACGACACCTTTGCCTTTCTTGTGTGCAAAAAGTCCGAGCTTCACTGGCAGCTTGCCTCCTCTTGCTACCCCCTGGGAAAAAAATCACGAAAATCATGTGGTTTTTTTTGTGTGTTTTTTTTTCCCCCCTTCTTTTTTGTGTTTTTTTTTTCCCCCGTGACAACAAAAATCACTACTAACCCACTCGAAAAACAGGATACTTCAAGCAAACACTAAACTTGACCCCACCCTCAATCTGTGTCCTTGACCCCACACTCAATGTGTCTCCTTACGCTTACAGGCGCTGTATGAGCAGGACTGCAAGAGTTGCGGCACCGCCTGCTTCCCGTATCGCGTGGAGCGCATCCGCTGCTCCGTGTGCGGGCTGGAGGAGTGTCGCTGCAGCAAGGAGGATCGGGACAAGAAGCGCCACATCAACCCCAACAAACCGCACCGCAGTGAGCTGTGTCACAAGTGCCAAGCCGGTCTACCCTGCACGCATTAACAACAGACCGCAACAGGGTCCCTAGTGGCCTGTCCTGTCGAGCCTTTGTCTGGGCGACCCTGGCCACCGCGCTAGACTAGATTGTCTGGCCGCTTAATAGTAATAATAATTAGAAATCGCATTTATGCAGCGCAATTCTTTAAAATATATCAACTCACTGCACGTTCACACATCACTCACACGCACATACAACACATGCTAAAACAACAGGCACCCCGGTTATCTGAATCAGTGGAAGGCAAGTTGAAAGAGATCAGTTTTCAGCTCTGATTTGAAATAAAACACTAATATAGGCACAAGCCACTTGTGCCGATTGTGTTTTGGTGTGTAGGAAACAATGCAAATTGCACAGTGAATAAAGACTTGTAAATGAAATATAACGGTCGCAATAAAAGCGGCATTGAGCATATTATACTTTATAACTGGAAGGATATAAAAGTGTGTTTGTTATTGTTCTTATTGCTGTTTATTAGTTTTATATCAAGACACACTCAACAAACGTAAACACGCTGAAATTTAAAATCATCTCAGCTGGGCACTCCGACATCTGTTTCCAGTCAAACGATACTCATTTCACCATCTGAGTGAGTTATGTGTTTGCGCTGTCTGGATTGCGGCAAACTTTCTGCTGTAACTTGACTGACCCTGAAAACAAATCCTGTCACATTACCTCCCCTTGACCTGCTTACATGATTTGCTACGCCAAGTTTCCCATGTGGGAAACTATGGATTATTATTATTATTATTATGGGGAGCCGGGATACCCAAATGGTAGAGCGTGGGACTCTCAATGCTCGGGTCGTGAGTTTGAATCCCGGCTGGGGCCAAATATTTGTGCTGGCCTTTTTCTCGTTGCCCCGTCTTTGATATCACCCTTACGTGGTGGAAAAGGACGTTAAACTCCCAAACACCCACCCTCCCACCCCATTATTATTATTTCCCTTCGTGCTACACGTGGTGGAAGAGGACGTTAAAGTTCTAAACACCCACTTACCTACCCATCATGCTTAGTATTTCTAGCACTGGTTCTCTCTCTCTCTCTCTCTCTCTCTCTCTCTCTCTCTTTAACCACTCAGTCTGTCTTTCTGTTTCGTCAGCTGAACTAATTTGCAAATCAGTACATGTGCAAAGCAATGTATAACTGGCAGGCGCCCAAGTCCAACCTAACTGCTTTATCTAACCGTATGGATACCAAATGTATCTTAATCGTGATTTCCCCAGGATGTTACACTATTTCTGGCCAAGGTACACCAAAGGACACTGTGATACACGTATGAACAATATCTTATTTAAAAATTTAAAAAAAAAATTGTGATTGTGTTGACGCTGCCTTGATTTACGCTAAAACTGACATTAAAGTAAATAAAGTAAATGATTCTCCTTTGGTGTGTGTGTGTGTGTGTGTGTGTGTGTGTGTGTGTGTGTGTGTGTGTGTGTGTGTGTGTGTGTGTGTGTGTGTGTGTGTGTGTGTGTTTCACACTACTTGTATGACTGGCTATTTTTGGTCGTATGAAAGTCACATTTCCCTACTATTGGTTTAAACAGTTACTATTCATTTTGAACAAATAGAAAATGCACTCACACAATTTCCACAAGGCCGAGCACAACAAGTTCAAAACTTATGAATGTGCTCATAAGTACAAAGAAATCATTTGCGGCGGAGGCGTCAGATACAGTATTACGTTAAGACAGAATTGTAAAGAAGTGATAGGAGGAAAGGGGATAGAGAGAATGGCTAATAAGTACAGTATTACTATCAGAAGCCGCAAAGTCATCCAAACGGTGGCAGTGGCCAAAAGGAACATGTATTCATCTGGCAAACAGTCTTAGAGTTTTCCGCCTCAGAACTCATTTGGTATTTGCTGTTTTGACTGACTGACTGACTGAGTGAAATGATAGGCCGACCAATGCACACATGCTATTTGCACCAAAAGTTGTGGCAAAAATTGCACAAGTAGTACGAACAAAATGTAACAAACAGAACGTCAGCTGAAGCTGCACTTACCACGAGAGTTGTAACATTCTGGAGCAGAGTGCTACGTGTACTTGTAACAGAAAAACTGTGACAGAAAAAGGTGTATGCACTCCAACCCCCACTCGCCATGCTCAGCCCCCCCCCCCCTCCACACACACACACACACACACACACACACACAACAAACAAAGAAACAAGCAAACAACAAACAGCAAAAACGAAACAGAAAACAACACTAACAAAACTGGAAGTGGAAACAGTTTGTACATGTTCTTAGAACAAAACGTTGTAGCAGAAAACGACACGTACAGATGAAACAGAAAAGTTGTAAGAAAGTAGGTAAGATGTATTCTTGGAACAGAAACTTTGGTACAGAAAGTACAGTGTGTACCAGTAACCAAACAGTACGAGATCTTTGTGACTGGCAAAAGAGAAAGTCAACACCAGGCCAAAGTGCACGCGCTGACTTCGTCGCTCGTCTTATCTCTGCCACTGTTAGTGTATTACTACGCGCAACTAGGTCGATCCGCAAATATCCGTGTGCTGCGTGTTTGAGCCAAACCTCTCCGCTGCACGACACACTGACACGAAACAACCGAATCACTTTGTCAACAGCTGATCACATTTCTGTGACCGCAAAGCAGTACCCTGGAAACGCGAGCCAATTTCATAGCAGCTAAGATATCAGATCTATTTTTCCAAACACTAGGAAAAGGACACCGGGAGTTAAATGGCACTTGGCCAGTTTGCCCAATTCAATTGTGACTGAGACTGGATGGTGGTGACGTCACAGTGGAAGTGAGCTGTGTGCGTCCGGGACTTTCTCTCTCCTCTCTCTCTCTCTCTCTCTCTCACACACACACACACACACACACACACACACACACACACACACCGCGGCACACACACACACACACACACACACACACACACACACACACACACACACACACACACACACACGCACGCACGCACGCACGCACGCACGCACACACACACACACACACAGAGTACCCATTCTGCCTTACTTACTTAGGCCCTTGGCTCCACGTGGAGCATAGGCCATCGACAACCCTTCGCCATCGCACTCTGTTCTGGGCTAGTCTTGCCACTCCAGTCCAGTTGGTCCCCTCCATTCTGCCTTAATTCTGCCTAACTATTTGCACCTCCACATAACCGGCGAACCGTAGAAGCAAAGACCGTATTATCTACGGTCTTTGGTAGAAGTCACTCCACTGAAGCAGTCATTCAAATATTCTGAAATTCAACACTCGCGTTCGTCATGTTCTTGTACAGATAGCAATATCCCAATCAAATCGATACAGCCTACACTCTGTATACATGTATGAAAATCAACACATGTGTAGCCGAGTGGTTTGGACCCTCTCGCCCACTACCCTAGGTTCTCCGGCCAGCTGTGTGCCGCCGGTGTGGTATAGTTAATGGACCCCCCAAGTAATGGACCCCCCGGTCCAATAACTTTAAAGTTAATGGACCCCCGGGGTCCAACAATTATAATCAGAGGGTATAATTATTGGACCCCCTCTATGGTTGTTAGACCCCCCTTTCACTTAAAAAGAATTCAATTACTTATAGCTCTATTCTCTTTTCTATCACTCGTACACGACAAATTATGGTTTAGGAGTAACCTTGGTACAGGTAAACTGAACTAGCTGAGGTACTGACGCAGACACATTGGATTTCTCAGTGAAGGAAAATATGCTATCAAATAAAAAGATAAATAACAAAGTATCTCTGTTTGCCGTGTGAGCGTATTCAGGCGTGTGTGTGTGTGTGTGACTGTGTGTTGGGGGGGGGGATGTCGGTGTCGGTGTTGCCGATGTGTGAACTGAAGTGCGCTAAACATATTTCTGCAATTAAAACTGATATTGTCAATATTGACGGCGATAGAATATGGACTGATGAGTCGGGATGGAAGGGGGTGGGGGGGTCAATATGGGGATGGTGGGGGTGAGGGTGAGTATTTGGACGATGGGTAGGGATGGGGAGGATCTATCTGCTCGGAGGGTTGGGGGAGGGGGTATGTGGGTTAATGGGTTGCTGTCTGTAGTGGATGTGTGAATTTTGACGTTCCGCGCGCGCGCGCGTGTGTGTGTGTGTGTGTGTGTGTGAGGGGGTCAATATGGATGGAGAGGGGTGGTGTGGTTGCGTCATACGTACGGAAAGCAGGGTCAATACCGACGTAGGTGAGAGGAGGGGGGGGGGTGTACATGGAGGAGTAAATAAAAAAGATATTGGTGTAATATCATTTCAATATTTCAGGCAGTTTATTTATTAATGTGAAATATGTGATTCCGACCTGTTTACGTCTTTTGTAAATCGCCATCCCTTGTAAACCACGTTTTGTTTTCTGTGTTTTTACCACGGTTTAAAGTTTTACAATAATTGTTTCTGCTGGCCTCTTAAAGATTTTCTTAGAAAATATTTACCATTGAGATTTTAATTATTTTGTTTTCTTTCAATACCAAGAATCATTTATTTTCGTAGACATGTTCATAATAACCAGTAATTAATGATGAAAATAACTGGATTGGAGCCTGAATTATACACGACTCATACCCCCCTCCCCCCCCCAAAAAAAAAAAATCTCCGTGTGTGTGTGTGTGTGTGTGTGTGTGTGTGCGTGTGTGTTCAAACATCGCAGAGAGATCTATAAACAATCACGACATGGGTTAAAACACCTTAAGTAATGAGAAACACCTTTAAGTAACAGGGGGGTCCAACAACTATAGGAGGGGTCCAATAACTTTAAAGTTATTGGACCGGGGGGGTCCAAGTACTATGGGGGTCCAACAACTTTATGACACCGGCTTTGTTCGCCTGTAGGCTACCGCACGCGTGCAGCGTTGCGGATCCACGATAGCCACGTGTCAGTTAGTTGTGTTTGTTTATGTCCATTTAGTGCTAAATATCTCCGCAGTCACTTAACCTAAAGTTATCATGTAAACTATAGTAGTTTCGGAAGAGTTTGTACTTTTTAGTTATGTTTTGTTTTTAGCGCGGTTTTGTAGTTTAACGGGTGTATTTTGCCATTTTCACCACTTTTCGAATGCGTGGTCCCAGCCTTTACGCTCTTAAATCGGCGATAGGAAATTCTTTGTACATTGATGATGTTCCAAACTTATGCCATCTTAAAGTACTTTTCACGCTCTTTTGAATGCAGTTTGTTTGAAGTTTGTAACTGTTGTATTACGCCCGCTATTGTTAGTTTTCTGTGTGCAAACAAACACAGATTTCGCTGCTACCCGAGCATCTAGCCCTTGTTTCTGCTGCGAGCGGCCGTTGCTTTCTTTGTGGCTCGCGTGGGCGCATAAGTAGCCGCGAGCTACGCCTCACTGGACAGTCGCCAGCCAGCCCTGCCGCGAGTCACTGCACGGATTGTCGCTCCCCGCTCTGCCATTTGCTGTTGTTTTCCTGTTGCAATAAAACTCATGTCATAGCGACCTCTGTGTTTGGTCTCCCTGCCTGCCTGAACTACTACTCAACACCATCACACATGAGTAATCCAACACTTTAAAAATAGCTTTTCCTTGTCAAGGTCAGTCCAACCTGTGCTGTTAAAAGCCCAGCGGCTCACACTGCAACTGCGCATTTACAAACAGATTCACTGAGGCAAAGACTGCTACTGTACAAAGATTGTTGTCACAACCTACATTTTCACGGCCGTGTGATCATATCTCTGGTGAGTAGCCTAAGCATCAATAATTCTGCAGTTTAGAAACCAGGGCCCGCATGTAAAAAATCTGGGTTAGGGAGTTTAGCCCCGGGTTAGAGTCTAACCTCAAACTAAACTAGCTCAAGGGTTAAATTTTCTGTTGTTTTTTTTTTCTGTTGTTGTTGTTTTGAATCAGGAAGCGGGTCCATTCCAGCAAGGTGCCTATGCCGTTATAGAAGGATTTTTGTCTTTCTTTCGTCGCTTCCTTTTTTATTTAATTTTGTTTTGGGGTTTCTTTTGTCCTAGTCTGGGTAAGGCCCTTAGCCGTGGGTTAAATGAACCTCGAGTTTTCCATACGGACCCAAAGAAACAAAAGTTTAAGCTTTTAACACATTTCTTACATGCACGAGTATCAAACGCCTTTGCCTCTTTTTCGGTTTTAGCCCTGTATGGCGAAAATCAGACAAGACGAACGGTTCCTTCCGCTGACGGCTCTTATTGCAGCAAACAAGAGTATAGTCAAATTGCAGCCAGATTTAAATCCATGCAGATATAAATTATTTGTGTTTTTTTGTTTTGTTTATTTATTGCGGTCACTGGTGCACAACCCCAAACCTCTTTGGTTGGAATTGAGTTATATATTGAAAACTATATTGGCCCGCAGAACTGATTCGCAGTTTGTGTGTATTTCTGGTGCACAATGCGTAAATTGGATTTATATGAAGTGTATCTCATGCAGATGTGGCTAAGAGGCAACGAAAAAATTGTGTGTGCGTGCGCGCGTGCGTGCGTGCGTGCGTGCGTGCGTGCGTGCGTGCGTGCGTGCGTGCGTGTGTGTGTGTGTGTGTGTGTGTGTGTGTGTGTGTGTGTGTGTGTGTGTGTGTGTGAGAGAGAGAGAGAGAGAGAGAGACAGACAGACAGACAGACAGACAGGCAGAGGCAGACACAGACACAGACACAGACAGACAGACAGACAGACAGACAGACAGGCAGACGGACGGACGGAAAGACAGAGATATCTGTGTGGTGTGTTGATGTATTTGTACATGCGTAAAATCGACATTGAGTCAGTCTACACAAGTCTAGTCACATTCTACACACAATTCTACACATAACCCTACTGGGCTTTCAGTTGTCCGTAAATAACCTTGTCCCAACAATGCCCACAGTGCATTTCATTCGGAGGTGTACTTTTCACCCAGGTGAAGACGAGCAGTTATAAAATTAGCGCCTTGAATCAGTCCACCCTTTTTATAAACGTGTCATGTCCCTGTTTACTAGGTTTACTAGCATGTTTACAAGGTTTACCAGCATGTTTACAAGGTTTACCAGCATGTTTACAAGGTTTACTAGCATGTTTACAAGGTTTACCAGCATGTTTACAAGGTTTACTAGCATGTTTACAAGGTTTACTAGCATATTTACTAGGTTTACCAGCATGTTTACTAGGTTTCACAGAAGCCAACTTCTGTCTGGAACAGTTTGGCCTGTACACTCAAAACAGTCCACCTTACTGAATAGTAGAGCTCTTAATGCGAGACTCTGCATAACGGCGAACATGAAATACTCCTACTCATCGGTTGACAGTGTTGCCAGACTAGCAGTGACCATACTGATTCGCGTCGTGTAAAGCATTCTGTCGGCTCAGTTCCAGCCTATGAGATGCTGTCACTGTGCAGGCGTCTGAGTGGTAGGATGCTAGACATTGACAAACAACCTCAGAGCGATATGTGACCTTTGGGGCAGTCGGTGGTGTAGTGGTGAAGACTTCGTCACCAATGCGAGGGGTCCGGATCGAGCCCCAATCGGGACAAAGAATTTTTCCTTCTCGTATTTGGCACCGTTCATTCGGGCAGACAGTCGGGGGTTCTCTCTGGGTACTCCGGCTTCCTCCCCCTCTGTTTTGGAAATGTTCAGCCCCCCTCTACCCCCCCCCCCCCCAAAAAAAAAAAATCCAAAATAAATGCCATTCAGAATTCCGAAACATACATTGCTGAGCTGACCCTTCGTACCACGTGATTGTAATGTGTTCATGTCCAGTGTGTGAGAGAATGCGTGTGATTCATGTGAGCGTGCGTGTTGGGTTCAGTTCGCTGCGCTTTGAGCCAGTTCAAGACACTGGGTAAAGCTCCTACACAACACACAGTTACTATCATTATTTAAATTCACTACTCACTCTGCATGCGTCACAGACGGAGTACGACCAGGACTGCAATAACCACGACACGCCTTGTTTCCCGTGCCGCGTGCAGTCGACCCGCGTCCCCCAGCAAGATGTCTGACGCTGGCTACGACTACGAAGACGACTACTACGACGACTACGACAACCACTACGACGACTACGACAATTACTACGACGACTACGACAACCACTACGATGATGATGATGATGATGATGATGATGAAGACGACGACGATGCAGTAAGCATGTTCAATCTTTCGGGGAAGTGGGGGGGGGGGGGGAGTGGGAGCGGCGGTGGCGGTGGCGGTGGTGGGGGGGGGGGGGAGCGGCGGTGGCGGGGAAAGGGGGTAGAACGGAATGTAGAGATGCCCGTGGAGGAGAATCAGTTCTACTTCTGACACTCGGAAACTCCGTGTCCCTCGTGTCAAGACAAAGACCTTTGGTCAGCGTAGTTATTCATACCAGGGTCCGACTTGTTGGAATGATCTCCCAGTTTCGATCAGATATGCAGACACAAAACTATCTTCAAAACAAATTTGAAAACCCACCTCTTCACAGCCTTCAACCAATAACTGTTGCCACATCATCATCTTGCTGGTCATGTGTGTGTGTGTGTGTGTGTGTGTGTGTGTGTGTTTGTGTGTAAGCCAGGGGCAGCCCGTGTATGATGCTTCACATCATGTGTTTTTAGTTAAATGTATGTGTGGAGGCATGTTGTGTGTGTTTCTGGGTGAGTGAGTGTGTGTTCTTTGTAAGGCGCCCTGAGCTCCCGCGAGAGGGAGGGCGTCCTTTAAGTACCCATTTTATTATTTATTATTTTTTATTATTTTGTATCAGATTAATAAACTCATTTCAAAATGATTGACATGATCCAAATATGCAGGATAGTGCATCATTTCATGACAGATGTTTATGTATGCAACGGTGAAATACTCCGCAGAGTATAGTGCTCGCAAACAAAACAACCGAGTTTAGTTGTTAAGGACATGAAATTGAAAAAAAAAAATCTCTCAGTCGCTAAAAAAGTGGCTTTGTTCCTCTTTTGTGGGGCCCCATACTACAGTGGACGCCGGATATAAGCAACTCGGATATAAGAAAACTCGGTTATTGCCAACGAATTTTTTCCCCCCGGCCAAACTCTTCTTTATTATGTATTACAAAAACTCGGATACAAGAAACTCGCTTATAAGAAAACTCGGTTTTAGGAAAGCAAATTTCTTGTCCCGCTTGATACAAAAACTCGGATATAAGAAACCGAAAGTACATTTCCAAGAAACTTTCACTCATTGTAAGAAACCGAAAGTACATTTCCAAGAAAATTTCACTCATTCTAAGAAACCGAAAGTACATTTCCAAGCAAAATTCACTCATTCTAAGAAAACGGGTCAGGTCTGACGTCACTTAGGACAGGCACATGATTGCGCATGATCATGATTACATTATTCACTTTGAAAATAAAAAAATAAAAATTGTGTTCCCAAAATTTTTCGTTGGTAAGACTAGATTATTCACTGAATAACTCAGAATCTCTCTCTCTCTCTCTCTCCTTAGCTCTTTTTTGTTTGGTTGGTTGGTTGGTTGGTTTGGTTGTTTTTTGTTTTCTTTTTGTTTTGTTTTCTCTTACCACATGACCGCCAGCGCTACAGTTGGGAAGCAAAAACAGTATTTTCATGTTCAAACAAAAAAATCTGACATTGAAGGACACAAGCGCACTGGTGTATATTAACTCTACACATATATATTCTGTGCAGGTCTTTAAGAGAAACCAGATATTTCTTAATTTAATGCAAAACATACACGAACTGAGAAAAAAAGAAATGTTTTAAGCCTTTTTTTTTCACTGAACTCGGTTATAAGAAATATTTTTCAAAATACTTTCTTATATCCGACTTTCAGATTTAAGAAAACTCGGATATAAGAAACCGAAAAATTTCCCCCCCTCGAGTTTCTTATAACCGGCGTATACTGTAATATACTTTCGGTTTCGTTCTATTGGGGGTCAGGAGGGCTAACTTACATACTTGCATTTTATTTTGGGGAACAGCTTGTGGAATAAGGAACAAACTGTTCCCAGCGGTACACTAAGAACATGTACATGTAATTACAGATGCAGTAAGGAAATAACGTCTGGTCTCTGTGTGTGTGTGTGTGTGTGTGTGTGTGTGTGTGTGTGTGTGTGTGTGTGTGTGTGTGTGTGTGTGTGCAGCCCTCACCCCGTCGTCGTTACGGTTTCTTTCGATGCGACGACTGCGGCAGGCACTGGGAAAGTTCGCACGTCTATTGCGATCCGGAGACAGATAAAGTGAGCAGTGCTTTTCAGTAGCAGTAGTAGTAGTAGTAGTAGCAGTAGCAGCCAACAACATGCACACACAATCGAGAACGAACACGTTAAGAGCTAGTCATGCGATCGGATTCACGTAGATAGGTTTTCTTGCTTCACGTAGTAAGATTGTATGGGAGTGTGAACAGTCTCGTGACAGTCACAGACACGCTAGTCACTCGGCGCCAAACGGTGGCAACTGACCACACCATCGTTAGCTCTATTGGTGGCTCTAGCCTCCGGTCCCAAACTCACGTTTGACCGATAAACACCTGGGCCCGCATGTAAAACTCGAGGTTGATTTAACCCACGGCTACGGGCCTAACCCAGACTAGGACAAAAACAAAACAACATAAAAAAATGAAGCGAAGAAAAGAAGAAAAAAAATCCTTCTATGACGTCTTAGGCACCGTGGTGGAATGGACCCGTTTCCTGATTAAAAAAAAAAAAACACCCTAAAGCTAGTTTAGTTCGAGGTTAGACTTTAACCCGGGGCTAAACTCCCTAACCTCGACTTTTACATGCGAGCCAAGCTCTTGGGATTTCCCGGGCTGCGATAGCTGGAAACGTGACTGTTCCAACAAGAGAAACTGAGTTGCCACTCTTGACCTATTGCATCCTGTGGTTAGCTCTTACTTATTCGTTCTTGGTACAATATTAAGCGGTTAATACCCCGTGGTAGTCTTAAAAATACGTAGAACTCTGATGGAAAGCAGTGTAGTGTGTGTTCGAGCTGACAAGACCTCTAACGACACAAAGCTCATCTCAGCTTTCGCTTTGTATTGAGCCTTCTTTCGTAAGGCCAAAACTTTGCATGTGTCATTTTGGTACAATGTTAAGCACCACTAGCAGAGTTCCTGATTTGTGAACTTAAATTTTGCGGAAGATGGTTTTCTAGGCAGTCTTCTGTGGAGCCAAATAATCTTAGACTGAACTAGCGCGTTGAAATTTGGTATATGTTTATGTGCTGGGATTCACTCACTGGCCATGTGTCACAGGCGAAGTACGCCCAGAAATGCAAGCACTGCGGCACAGCCAGCTTCCCATACTGCGTGGAACCGATCCGTTGCTCCCAGTGTCTGGAGACGGAGTGTGTGTGCACCGAGGATGACCTGGAGGAGAAGAAGAAGCGCCACGTGGACCCCAACAAGCCGCACATGAAGGAGCTGTGCCACAAGTGCCTGGCTGGGGACCCGTGCACCTAGTTAGCATGTGAAGTCCGAGGCCTGGATTTAAAACCCTGCCGTGATTCATTCTTACACTTTGGCTGAAGCAAAAAACAACAACAACAACCCCCCCCCCCCAAAAAAAACAAAAAAAAAACCTCCTGTAGTTAGTTACTCCTTCGGCAGACTTGCTTTGTGGGCTTACATGGGCCTTCTGTATTCAATGTAGTCAGTTTTCACATAGCATACACTTTGGAGTTGAATATCCTTCTCTTGTGTGTGTGTGTGTGTGTGTGTGTGTGTGTGTGTGTGTGTGTGTGTGTGTGTGTGTGTGTGTGTGTGTGTTTTTCAATCGATTTAATTGGCATAGGTATTGCAATCGATCTGTTACATACCTGATATCTCTAGACACTGAGCCAAACAAAAAACTGTGTGTCCAAGGATTTGTGTTTAAGATGAGATTGATTCCAAGTATTGCTCTGTGTGAGTGTGTAGTGCTTAGAACAAAACTTCCCGAATAAAATCAGTGCCTTAATTGCTCTGTGTGTGTGTGTGTGAGTGTGTGTGTGTGTGTGTGTGTGTGTGTGTGTGTGTGTGTGCCGGTGTGTGTGTGTGTGTGTGTGCGCGCGTGCGTGGGGAGAGGAGAGAGGTGTATACATGGATCCGCTTCGTGTTGTTGTTTGCCACTGATAACAGATTGTCCAGAGTAGGATAATAAAGATATCTGAATTGAATTCCAATGCTTTCTTGTGGATAAAGTCTACCGCCACTCAAGTCCACTGTCTGTACTTTAAATGTCTTACAGCAGTTCCAAGCAACATGCTCATTCTGCTGTACAGCGCTGATTGTATGTACATGTATTTCAACACAACCTTAAGTAGAAGTCATTCAGCTGAAGCCTTCATTGAAACAGTCTAACGTTCAGCACTGGTGTTAGTAGATGTTCGTGTACAGAGAGACATTTCCCAACCGGCAAAACAGGTGCAGTTTACTCTCTCTCTCTCTCTCTCTCTCTCTCTCTCTCTCTCTGTATATATTCTTTCTAATTACACAATGTCTTCCAGTGCCGTGCACAGTTCTGTCCGGTTGGTTGGTTAGCTGGGCTTTATCGTCCACGCCACAGCGAGGTGACTGCAGACGGCCCTAGGGGGCAGGTTATGGGGGATGGGGATAGCTACCCTAACTGTACAGTCCAGCTGAACACTTTTTCAATCCAGTCAGACTGCCAGGTCGGCCACAGTTTATGTATCCTTGACTGTAATGGACATGTTACATAAACAGATCCAGTTCACAGTCAGTGGATGTGGGGCAACGTGAAAAGGGCCTGTACAAATTTTGACCCTGTCGGGATCCGAACCCGGGACCTTTCGATCTCGAGTCCAACGCTCAAACCGTTGAGCCACCGACTCCCCCCAGTTCTGTCCTGAGCGTACCCTGCTTATATTGTTTGCATTCACTAAAGCATTGCATTGATCAGTGACAATCAGTGTCGTTTGGCAGGGCGCCAAGTTTTTATCAATACCTCAAACTCAAATCTTGGCAGCTAAAGTCTAACTGAATGTGTGTTACGTAAAACGAAAATAGAACAGCCAACAATTTGAAATAAATCTACTTTTCTTTCAGCAAGCTGCAAATTTTAATCAGCTTATTAATTCTGATCCCTGCGCCCAGGTCGAGGGAAAAGTGGGTGTTCTTTATTATACTACCAACAACAATTTAAGGACCACCCTTGATTTCGGGTTACCTCGGACAATAGTAACTAAAATCTCGTATACCATTTACAAATTTAACCAAAATGGACTAGGATGTTGCCTCAAACATTGCTCTACCCAACAGCACCACTTTCAGTCTTATTGTGACTCAAACTGTCAAGCGGGGTAACTCCAAAAAGTGTCGGAAATCTCGATTTGCACGCTTGACTTCTTGTGAGTTTTGCTCACGGGCCAGTGAAGCTGCGATAAAATTGTTAATGCACGTGCACACCGTGTGTTGTTAACAATGCTCAGTTTCATTCGGAGAAAGCACAGTGGTCAGTGTTCAAACAACCATGGCCCAAAGAGCAAGTCTCAGCGCTATCAACCTTGGAAGGGCCATAGCCTGGCTGAATGACGGTGTTAGCCGGCGAGAAATTGGGAGACGGCTATGAGTTAGTCATTCTGTCATCCATCGACTGCAGCAACGTCTGAAAGCAACAGGCAGCTCAGAACATCGCCCTCGTTCCGGACGCCCACGTAGCACCTGTAGGAGGGATCAGTGACAGGTTCATCTTGCTCTCTGCTCAGCGCAGCCGCACGGTCACTGCAAGTACCCTGAGACGTCAGCTGAGGACAGCCGCTAATGTCAGTGTGACTGTTTCAACAATCCGACATTGGTTGCACGAGTTCCAGCTCAACGGAAGACGAGCAGCTGTCAGAGTCCCCCCTCACGGCTGCCCATCGCCGAGCTCGTAGGGACTGGCATCGTCAGCACCAGCGCTGGAATCGGCAGCAGTGGTCTCGAGTGTTCTTTACCGACGAGTCACGCTTCTGTCTGCAGTTCAACGATGGCAGGAGGCGTGTCTGGCGCAGGCAAGGTGAACGTTTCATCGATGGCGCTGTTCGAGAGGTGGACCGCTATGGAGCTGGTTCCGTAATGGTCAGTGCCGGCTTCCATCTTAACGGCAGGACGCAGTTGCACGTCGTCGGAGGCACCATGCGTGGTGGAAAAGGACGTTAAACCCTCAAACACCCACGTCGGAGGCCCACTGAATGGCCAGCGGTACAGGGACGAAATTGTCCATCCTATCATCCAGCAAGCCCTGCAGGCCATTGGTCCCGGTGCCATTCTCCAGGAAGACAACGCCTTTGCGCACCGTGCCCGTGTGGTCCGTGACTTCATGCAGGCACTGGGGGATCAACAGGATGATTTTTCCAGCTCGCTCTCCTGACCTAGTTCCCACTGAGCACCTTTGGGACACCCTTGGTCGACGTGTGGCTGACAACCATCCCCCTCCTGTAAATGTCATTGAACTGATCCGTTTCTTGCATCAGGAGTGAGCACCCATCCCACAGGTCAGTCTCCGAACCCTCGTTCATTCCATGCGACAGCGCTGTACAGAATGTTTGGCGGCAAATGGCGGCCATACCCGATACTGACTGGATTCCGTTTTCTTTGTTGACGTTGTGACATTTGCAAATGGGGGTCACTGACTTTGACGTCACAGAACGTTGTTTTGAGTGCCTCCTTGCTTATGAAATTATGGTCACGTGTTTCCTTAATGAATCGATTACATTTCGGCAGAAGTTGATCTTTGTGCCAAGTGTTGATTGTGCATGCCGCAGCTTTGTTCAAGTGGTCCCTAACTTGTTGTTGGTAGTATATGTATGACTTGGCTCATTAAAGGCGAAACCAACACGCGATTAGAACTGATACGCAGGCGTAATTTTTTTTTTCTTGCTGCCCCAGAATGCCTTATCAAGATCAGTACAACCTGTGCTGTTCAAAAGCGGGTGCATTCTCATACTGTGCATTGAGGAACTGACACACTGAGGAGGAGACAGCTATCGACTGAGATCAAACGTCTTGTCACAACCTTTATTTTTCACTGCCGTGCGTGACATTGTAAACCTGGTGAGTAGTTTCAAGCATCAGTAATTCTGCAGTTTAATACGCAAGGAGACTGATATCAATCAAGGCTGAAAATAAAATACGAACTCGCAAAACTGATTCGCAGTTGTGTGTATTACCCGGGGCAGAATGCGTAAACTGGATTTCTAGAAAGTGCAGTGGGTGTAGATGCAGACAGGAAACAACCAGAAAATATTGCGTGCGTGTGCGTGTGTGTGTGTGTGTGTGTGTGTGTGTGTGTGTGTGTGCAGCCGAAAGCCATGAGAGTACGTCGTTACGGTTACTTTGAGTGTGACGACTGCGGGAGGCGTTGGGGAAGTTCGCAAGTCTATTGCGATGAATATGATGAAGTAAGCATTGATTATATTGAACTACATGTACGTACAATATATATTATCACCTTCTCGTGGCCCTGTTAATTACGTTACAGCAGTGTAGGCGCTTGATCTCCTCTTTAAATAATGAGCTATCAGGGGCGCCGGAAGATGTTGGGGGGGAGGGGGGGCAGAATCTCGGACGGGGGAACGTTGCCCGAAGAAAGTGAAAAGCGGGGGGGGGGGGGGCGATCAATTGCTGCGTCGTAGACAAAAAAACCTTTACGAACCAGGACGTTGCCCGAAAAAAGTGAAAAGCGGGGGGGGGGGGGGGGGGGGGGCAATCAGAGGACAGCCTTCGGTCCGCAAAAACGAAAGTTCTCTGTTGGGTGCGATGAGGGAGAGAGCACTAAGAGGGGTAGGGGGAGAGGTAGGGGAAGGGGGGGGGCAAGACCATGGCTTTGCCCCCCCCCCCCCTCTTGCCATAGTCACCTGATTTTCCAGGGGGGGCAAAAAGACACTCTTGCCCCCCCTGCTTGGGTACAGGGGGGGGCAGCTGCCCCCCTGCCCCCCGGTTCCGGCGCCCCTGGCTATCGCTCGCGTGTGTGTGTGTGTGTGTGTGTGTGTGTGTGTGAGAGAGAGAGAGAGAGAGAGAGAGAGAGATTTTATTCTACTGATGTATAGATATATTATTAAATGTGTGTCAAACTAATAAGACTGATAACTGCCCTGAGTCTACAGACAGAAATCTAGTCATTTTAAAGCAAAACTCTACCCATTACCCTTGTGGGATTTCAGTGTTCTATTAATAACCTCGTACTCACACTGCCCACAGCACAGAGCAGTACTTATCAGGGCCGAGTCGAGCAAGCCGCTTACAACTGACCCCTTTAATCTACCCGATTTAAAGACAAAAAACAAAATCTCTGTCCGCTGTTTGTATCGAAGGCTGAGGAGGAACAAGACTGCAATAACTGTGACACACCATGTTTCCCCTACCGTGTGGAGCCACTCCGTTACTCCCAGTATGATGATGATGATGATGATGAATACGACGACGACGATGATGATTACTACTACTACTACGATGATGATGATGATGACGACAGTGATGATGCAGTAAGCATGCTTACGGCGCCGTTGGGGTGGGGGAAAAAAGACTGTGAAGAGATGCATCTGCCGACAATAATAACACCAGCAAACACAATGTAAACGTAACACTGAACTGCTGGGCATATGTAAGCATTGCAATAGCAACAGCCTGCAGGCTACTGAGGCTAGCATTTGGAAATATTGTTCGTCGTTCCTTGTCGTACATATATATCTAAAATGGATAACAGACAGAGTCATCAGAGTTTTTTGTATTTTGTTGTTTTGTTGCTGTTGTTGCTGCTGTTGTTGTAGTTGTTGTTTGTTGGTTGTTGTTGTTTTTGTTTGTTTTGTTTTGTTTTGGGTTTTTTGTTGTTGTTTTTGGGGTTGGGTTTTTTTTGTTTTGTTTTTGGGTGGGGGTTTGTTGGGGGGGGGGGGGTTGTTTATTTGTTTGTTTGGTTGGTTGGTTGTTTTGTTGGTTGTTGTTTTGTTTTGTTTTGTTTTGTTGTTTTGGGGGTGTTGTTAGCAGATTTGTGGGCTCAGTACAAACATTGACATGTTCCAAATATGTGAATAGTGCATTTCATTGCATGCATGTGTTTACATGTGTGTGTGTGTGTGTGTGTGTGTGTGTGTGTGTGTGTGTGTGTGTGTGTGTGTGCAGCCCCGTCGTCGTTACGGTTTCTTCAGATGCGACGATTGCCGCAGACACTGGGAAAGTTCGCACGTCTATTGCAATCCGTATACAGATGAAGTAAGCAGTGCTTTTTTTAAAAAAAAATAGTAGTAGTAGTAGTAGTAGTCAACAACGAGCACACGCAACCAAGAACGAACACGTAAGAGCTGGTCATACGATCAGGTTTGCCCAGGTAGAACGATCTTAGAACTGGCGCCTTCAAACTAAATCCACCCAAAATTCTCTGTTCTCTGTCCGTGGGGGCGGGGGGGGGGAGGGGAGCGAAGTGCTCATCCACATTGGCCGCACGTGTGACAGCGCTCCGTCATTATCGCCCACCATTCTGGCTATTGTTTTTGTGTGGCTTCAAGACTGTGCTTATCCTGTGTGCAAACTCGCTGGCTACACGCAGATACATTTTTTGTGTCTCTACGACCATTGTGAGAGGATTTATTGGTGTTTCCTTTTTTGACCTTGGGTACTGCGCATAGCTGGACTGTTTGCCCTGTACAGGTGGGTGGCAAGGTGTGTTGCTGTGTACCGTGTGTCGTTTTCCATCATGTCGGACGTTGGCCTTACACAGAGCGTTCTCCAGGGAATGCTTGACAGACAGGAAGCGAACCTACGACAGTGTATTGATTCAGTGAGAGGGGACATTGGAAATCTGAAGCAGACTCTGAACATTTTGTGTCAGGATGTGTCTGGGCTGAAGAAAAGGACTGATGCCCTGGAGCGTACCACGGACACTGTGTGCCAAACAGTAAGTGATCATTCGATCTCTATTTCTGACATGAATAAGACACTGACTTCAATGCAAGAGTCAGTCGATGACAGGATTGAAAAGTTAGAGGAGATCTCCCGGCGGGATAATTTGAGGTTTTTCGGGGTCTCAGAGACGGGGGAGGACACTTATGACGCGTGCACAACTGCTATGGTGGACTTATTCAATGAGTGTAGTGTGTTGGATGGGAAGACATGGGACAAGACGGATATAGTGCGGGCACACCGACTCAACACACGTGCTGCACGTGAGAACAACAAACCGCGCCCTATGATAGTAAAATTCACCCGCTGGAGTGAGAAGATGGAGGTGCTCACGAGGGGGCGGGAGAAGCTGAGGTCAGTGGGCGTGTCTGTTGCCAGTGACCTTACCCAGCGCCAACAGGCCACTCTACGACAATACCGGGACAGTGGTGTGAGAGCCTATTACAAGGGGGGCAAACTCGTGGTCGGTGGCCCTTTGCAACAACAACAACATTATAGGAACAACAGTCACATAGTGGGTGATGCTCCACTGCACCTTCGTGCCTCCAACGCAGCGAGCGATAATCCTGATCGTCGCACCTCCCAGCAGCAGCAGCGCTACAAGTCGTCGGCCGCTGGTGGTGGTGCCAGTGGTGGTGGTCAGGGCTCCCGGCATCAGCAGCGGAAGACATGGAGGGACGGAGAGTGGCAACTCGTGCCGCCACACCGACAGTCGGGCACGGGACTTGACCTCGGTGCTGGTTCTAGTACCGGTAGTGGTACTGGTGCCGGTGCCGCTCACGACAGCGCCTGGCAACGAAACGGCAGGGAAGACGACCGATGGTTCCAGAACAACCCCTACTACACGCTGGCCGAACTCCCCGCCGACGATTGGCACGAAGACCAAGACGATCTGCGGCCTGTCTCCGACGACGACGACGACCGTATGAGCGTCGGCACCCCGAGTCTGTCCCTGCTTGTCAGACCCGGTCTCCTGTCTTACAGCCAAGCTGCTTCCCCGTCGCTAGGCAACAGGGAGGATACGGGTGCGAGGACAGACAGTGCTGGCGTGTCGGCACTGACAACAGAGACTATGGCGAGTGTCCAGGCTGCATCTGCTGCGACGGCAGGGGACGATGCGGTAGACACTCGTAATGACACCATGAATGCTGCGTCGGTCTGTGACGATAACCGGCAAGAGACAACAGACCCCTCCCTCCCCACCCACCCAGAGGATCAGACCCAAAAAGACACAGTGCTGACTGTAAACTCTGCCACAGGTGGCGGTAACCGTGATGTCACCAGCCAAGACACAGACGCTACGCCGACATGCCAGGGGGAGGCTGGAGGGGAGCCCTTAGACCCTCCTGCCATCGAGAAAGCCATGGGGGAATCCCCTAAACTATGTGGGGAATCCCCGCCTCCCGTCACAGGGTCTGTCGAGCCAGTATCCAGCAAGCAGCCCGTGCAAGGCGAGCCCGGCAACTCCATGGTCAAGCCGCGTGGGAGACCCAAGGACAGCGACCTGCTTCCAGGTCAGACACACCTACCTGCGGCTTGGAACAAGACCACACCGCCAGTCAATCAGAGCCGACCGGCCCCGAGCGGGAAAGGTCAGCACGTCACCTCGGCAGTCAACAGGAAAACCCCCACTGGTTTGCACGTGCAAGGTTGCAGTGCAGGCGGCCGTCCTAACACGAGACTGCGTAGCGCGTCAGCCAGTGCAGCGGGACGGGGCGGTAAGCAGGTCAGTGGGTCAGGAGGCCGGACACCTACCACCATGTCCGGCGTGAGTCAGCCTTCACCGAGAGGTAGTGCTAGCTGATGCGAAGGCCCGGCCCAGGTGTGTAATGACAGTGACACAGGTATGGATGGTGCATGCATAAGCTTCTTGACTTATAACATTGAAGGTCTGGGTAGAGTGTACGAAGACGAGGTGGCATCCTTCATATCCCGTTTCGACTTTGTGGTACTAACAGAAACATTTTCTACTACGTTTCCCGAACACCTGTTTCCATTGCATGACGTGTTACTTTCACCCGGCGTTCGGTTGTCAGACTCGCCTACTGCCAGACTGTCTGGGGGTGTTGCATTACTAGTTAGGAAAGAGTTTAGTAAATATATGAAACGTGTTGTTGTTGAATACGACAACATAATTGCCGTCAGACTTTCAAAGTGTTTGTTTGGTCTCGAATCTGACGTCGTCTTACTTGGTGTGTATGTACCCCCGTGTAATTCTGAGTACTATACTGAAAATCGAGATTGAGAATGGCATCACTATGGTGGAGCAGTGTATACTGGATGTTTTAGAACAAGTGGGTGATGTGGAGTTATTGCTGTGTGGCGATTTTAATGCCAGAACTGGGAGTAGTGTGCCGGGTGTCGATGATTTGCCTAGTGACGTTGTCGACCTTGACCCAGATGTCAGCCATCATGTACCCCAACGCTTCTCACGTGACTGTGTTATCAACACATTTGGAAAGTACCTGTTGAATGTGTGCGAACAGTTCAACCTGTCTATCTTGAACGGTATGCTTGGTAGTGAGGGTAGTGGTGACTTTACTTATATATCTGCCACGGGGTGCAGCGTCAACGACTATTTTCTTATTTCTAGAAGCATGCAAGACGCTTGTCATTCACTACAGGTGGTACCAAGAGTAGAATCGAAGCACATGCCGGTATCTTTGCAAATATTTATTAAAAGTGACAATAGCCTTGACAATAGGCATGTCCCGTCCTCGTACTCTCGGGAGAAATATGTATGGTGTACCGAGAAGGCTAATACGTTCAGAGAAACTCTCATGTCAGACGATGCACAAAAATGTTTTGATCATTCACTAGAATTAGTCGATTTAGATGTCGATGCTGCACTTGCGCTGTTTAATAGAGGACTCAGCATAGCTGGGCAATGCATGAAAAAAACGGTCTACGTTAGTGGTGATAAAAAACAATCTTGGTTTGACCGTGACTGCAGGGAATCAAGAAGGGTTTTGCGTCAACATTTGAGAAGGTTTAAGAAAAATGGTTTTGAAGAAGATAGAATTATTTATATAAAAAACGTAAAGAATACAAAGCTCTGTTAAAAGAAAAGAAAACTTCGCATCGTAGGGATGTCCTAGGTGTGCTTCATGAATGTAGAAATGACGCAAAGCTCTTCTGGAGTACCATCAAGTCTTTTACGGTGAACAGTAAAACACGAAATACAATAACCAAAGAAGAGTGGTTTGAGTATTTCCATGAAGTTTTTAATTCACAAACTGTTTTTGTCAACAATGAGGACGAGAGTGACGAATCGACACACAACGAAGTCCCTACTGTCACTCAGGTCTCTGATGACTGTAATTCAGAAGACGTGGTTGATGGGGATAGTCCACCTAGACGCTCCAGTAGCGATACTGACACTGTCGACAATGAGTTGCTGGATCGTAGTATTTCCGAACTAGAAGTGCTTGAAGCCATTAATAGTTTAAAAAATAGTAAGGCCCCAGGTCCTGACAATCTGATAGGTGAGTTTTATAAGAATTCCGTAGATCAAACAGTTCGATTTTTCGTAAGACTCTTTAATTCTATCTTTCAGTCTGGTACATTCCCAAAAGCATGGACAGAAGCGACAATCCAACCTCTTCACAAAAAAGGCGATATAAATAATCCAGACAACTATCGTGGTATTTCTTTACTCAACATCAGTAGTAAGTTGTACAGTTTTATATTAAATAAACGTCTTACAAAGTGGATTGAGACTAACAGTGTTATACATGAACCCCAGGCTGGCTTTCGCAAGAAATACAGCACAGTTGACCACATTTTTACCCTTTCCGCACTTATCCAAAAACAGCTAGTCAAACATAAAAAATTGTACGTCGCCTTCATTGACTTCAGAAAAGCATTTGATTCCGTGGTCCGTGACAAATTATGGAAAGTTTTGAATAACAGGGGTATAAGGGGTAGAATGTTTATGGCCATCAAGAGCATGTACAAGGTAGTCAAGGCAAGGGTAAGGGTTGGGGGAGACTATACTGATTTCCTCTATTGTCCTGTCGGGTTGAAGCAAGGAGAAACGTGCAGTCCTGTCCTATTTTCTCTCTTCATTAATGAACTAGCTGATGACGTAATTAAAGCAGGTAAACATGGCGTTCAGATGTCACCAGATTTGGTGGAAATGTTGATATTGTTGTTTGCTGACGACGTGGCTCTCTTTTCAGATACAGTGAGGGGCCTGCAAACCCAGATTGATATACTGTATCACACTGTACACCGTCTTGGTCTTGTAAATCTGGATAAATCAAATATTGTTGTTTTTTAGAAACGGGGGTCGCTTATCTGTGTCTGAAAAATGGCACTATGGCAATGAGGATGTAGAGGTAGTTAATATGTATAAGTACCTGGGTATATATTTGTCTACTCGTCTGTCCTATACGTACTCTCTACAAGACATGGCTACTAGAGCGAAAAAAAGGGGTAATTGGCATCTTGAAACTACTTTGGTCCCTTGGGGAAAAGTCTCCTTCAATATTCTTCAAGGTGTTCGATTGCCAGATACAACCAATGTTGATGTATGGGGCAGAGGTGTGGGGTCCAGTGGCCGATATAATGGTGGTAGAGCGAGTTCATCTGTTCGCCCTCAAGCATTTTTTAAATACAAGTGACCGTACGCCTAGTGTACTCGTCTATGGCGAGACTGGTAGACACCCAATTAGTGTAAACATATACGTTCACTGCATTCGTTATTGGCTTAAAATTGTGCGTATGCCTCAACACCGTCTTCCCCTCAAAGCATATAATATGTTACTATATTTACACAATCAAGACAAGACAACATGGGTTTCGTATGTTCGCAGTTTGTTATATAGATACGGTTTTGGCGTGGTCTGGGAAAGCCAGGGAGTGGGGTGTACTGCACATTTTCTACGCTGTTTTAAACAAAGAGTGCTAGATTGCTGGCATCAAGATTGGCATGCAAGACTGACAGAAAAAGATAACTTGCCACCCTCCGAGGACCGCTACTCTTTCTACCGCTCCTTTAAGTCCACTGTGTCGCTAAGCCCCTTTCTATCTGAGATAAAACGTGTTCAGATCCGTAATGCTTTCATCAGGTTCCGAATGGGTACATCATGTCTGAGACCACACCGTCTTCGCTTCGCTACAGGATCAGTAGATTTCAGCTGCCCTATATGTACCGATGTGTACGAGTCCGAACTACACTTTATGTTTACTTGCCCGTTATACAGCGCTCTCCGGGCTAAACACCTGCCTGCAAAATACATCAAACACCCTTCGTCCTTTCGCTTGGCCTTACTGTTATCTAGTTTGAATAGTAACCTCGTGCTTCGTGTTGCAACGTTTGTGTATGAAGCCTTTCGCATGAGAAACCAATACGTTCATAGTTCAGAGTATATGTAATTCAAGCTATTTCGTTGACACACTCAATACCGTGTTGTTGTACATATGTGTATGCACTACATTTCTTGGTTTGCGTATGGGACACTGCGCTTACACTGCACGTGTGACTTAGTTATAATAGGCATATTTCTGCTGCTGCCCCTTCTACTGATGCTGCTGTATACGTGTGTGTGTGTGTGTGTGTGTGTGTGTGTGTGTGTGTGTGTGTATGTGTGTGTGTGAGAGAGAGAGAGAGAGTGAAGGAGGTGGGGGGGGGGCGGAACATGACCGGCGGCTGAACGAATTTTGTGTTTTTCTTATACGTTGTGTATGCAGTGGTACCTCTATTTTTGCTGGCATTGTATGTGTGTGTCACATGTGCGATGAGCACACGTTTCCTCCCCTTGATATGGGCTGAAGGCCTCATCAATAAACTGATTGATTGATTGATTGATCTGTTCTCTGTCCGTGCATCACAGGCGATGTACGCCCAGGACTGCAAGCACTGCGGCACAGCCAGCTTCCCGTACCACGTGGAACCGATCCGTTGCTCCCAGTGTCTGGAGACGGACTGTGTCTGCACCGAGGATGACCTGGAGGAGAAGAAGCGCCACGTGGACCCCAACAAGCCGCACATGAAGGAGCTGTGCCACAAGTGCCTGGCAGGGGACCCGTGCACCTAGTTAGCACATGAAGTCCGAGGCCTGGATTTAAAACCCCTGCCGTGATTCACTCTTACAGTTTGGCTGAAGCAAAAAACTCATGTAGTTAGTTACTCCTTCGGCAGTCTTGCTTTGTTGGCTTACACGGGACTTCTGTATTCAATGTAGTCAGTTTTCACATAGCATACACTTTGGAGTTGAATATCCTTCTCTTGTGTGTGTGTGTGTGTGTGTGTGTGTGTGTGTGTGTGTGTGTGTGTGTGTGTGTGTGTGTGTGTGTGTGTTTCAATCGATTTAATTGGCATAGGTATTGTAATCGAGCTGTGACATGCCTGATATCTCCCAGACACTGAGCCAAACAAAAAACTGTGTGTCCAAGGATTTATGTTTAAGATTAGATTGAGTCCAAATATTGATCTGTGTGAGTGAGTAGTGATTAGAGCAAAAATTCCCGAATAAAAGCAGTGCCTTAATTGCTGTGTGTGTGTGTGTGTGTGTGCGTGTGCGTGTGCGTGTGCGTGGGGAGAGAGAGGTGTATACATGGATCCGCTTCGTGTTGTTGTTTGCCACTGATAACAGATTGTCCAGAGTAGGATAATAAAGATATCTGAATTGAATTCCAATGCTTTCTTGTGGATAAAGTCTACCGCCACTCAAGTCCACTGTCTGTACTTTAAATGTCTTACAGCAGTTCCAAGCAACATGCTCATTCTGCTGTACAGCGCTGATTGTATGTACATGTATTTCAACACAACCGAAAGTAGAAGTCATTCAGCTGAAGCCTTCATTGAAACAGTCTAACGTTTTAATAGCACTGGTGGTAGTACACGTACGTGTACAGAGAGACATTTCCCAACCGGCAAAACAGGTGCAGTCTACTCTCTCTTTCTCTCTCTCCCCCCCCCCCTCTCTCTCTCCCTCTCTCTCTCTCTCTCTCTCCTGGAGAGGTGGGGTGGGGATTTGGGGGTTTAACGTCCTTTTCCACCATATAGGGTGATATCAAAGACGGGGCAACGATGAAACAGCCAGCGCAAATATTTGGCCCTAACCGGCATCGAACTCACGACCCGAGCATTAGAAGTACAACGCTTTACCATTCGACCACCCCGGCTCCCCACGAGAGAGAGAGAGAGAGAGAGAGAATGACAATGACAATGATCCTTTATTTATCAACGGAGAGAGAGAGAGAGAGCCGGATACATACATACATACATACATACATACATACATACATACATACATAAAATCTGTCCACACATGACGAAGCACAAATACTAAAAATAACTCCTTCCCAGAATGCCTTACAAGGATATATACTACCTGTGTTGTTGGCAGCGCTTTCATACTCAGACACATTCGCGAACGGAGTCACCGACGGAGGAGTGGAGACACTGCTAGTGAAGATTGTTGTCTGAATCTACATTTTCACAGCCGTGTCACCGTAAACCTGGTGAGTTGTCTAAACTATCAGAAATTCTTGTTTAATAAACAATGTTTAGTTTAGGGCTTAGTAAACAATGAAACTATTGTAATTAAACAGCTTTTGTAGCATGAGAATTACAGCCAAACAAATTCGGTCGGAGAAAAACAAGCAATGCATAATTACATATGATCATGCATTGCATAATTATGTATGATCAAATAAATGATATGTTGCAATCTTTTTTGCAAAGCCTTCCAGTAATTTCCTCAGCCGCGAGTTTGTCTTTGCTGCTTGAGCGGCGTGAGGCCACAAATAACTAACTCCAGTAATTTCCGGTTTATCTAGTCAGTTTCACCAGTGCATGTCTGTCCATCGTCTGTAAATTAATGTCCGTGAGTTCCAGTGAGTGATCGGCGCATTGAGTTTTATTTTAAGAAATGCGCCTTACAAATACCATTTATTGTTATTATTATTAAATTAAAGTCATATTTCTCTGGTATTAGAAGCCGTAATGTCACGAAAAAGGTTACAATGGCCAAAAGGAGCGTCTATTCATTTGGCAAACAGCCAGCATGACGAACATAGACGCTTTCAACACATTGCCATTTTCTATCGAAGTATTAAAAACACCCATTGAATGGGAAATGGCAATTCAGAAATGCTTTAGGAATTCTCCAGCGATTGGTTTTTGGAAGGGTATATGCTGTGGTGCATGTACAAAATGAAAAAAAACAAACCTCAAATAAAGAGTATGTACACTATGTACACTAAGTGCTTCTCTGGCAAGTCTCATGTAAACAGCATACATGTACAACAGCACGCTCTGAGCACACTCTCAACACGAACGAACTCGGATCATTTTACGATCACATAGAAGTCGTACGGCTTCCAAACTTCATGAAAACGTACACGGCCCGACGGTGGATGCGGTGGTCTACATGGCGAGGTGTTTGTCTCTCTGTACAGTCGGTAATTAGCCCGTAATTGGCTAAATTACGAGAGCTCTCCGAAAAACCAACCGACCGGTGCACGTGAGCAGTGTTCACTCTCCACCGATTGGTTTTGGGAAGGGTATATGCTGTGGTGCATGTACAAAATGAAAAAAAACAACCCTTAAATAAAGAGTATGTAGACTGTGTACACTAAGTCTGGATGATTCATAACTATACAATGTCTCCCAGTGTCGTGCACAGAGCGTGCCGTGCTTGTATTGTTTGCGTTCACTAAAGCATTACATGGATCAGTGACGTCGTTGGCAGGACCCCAAGTTCTTATCGATACCTTATCCTTATACCTTATCTTATCGATTTGATTATTATTATTATTATTATTATTATCGATACCTCAAACTCAAATCTTGGCAGCTGAATACTAACTGAGTTTGTATTACGTAAAACGAAAAAAGAACAGCCAACAGTTCGAAACAAAATCTACTTTTCTTTCAGCGAGCTGCAAATTTTAATCAGCTTATTAATTCTGATCCCTGCGCCCAAATCGAGGGGAAAAAGAGGGTTTTCTGTATTATGTATGCCTTGGGTCATTAAGGGGAAACCCAAACGCGCTTTGAATATGCAGGCGTAATTTTTTTTATTTTTGTTTTTTAGGTTTGGCAGAACTGATTGTTTTCACAGTACGGTATGTTTTTCTGGGGTAGAATACGGAAACATTTGATGACATTTCCCTTTAATCGATGATTCATAATAATCTTCATATCTGTGTTTTTGGGCGTGGAAAAACAGGAACATATATGATTCAACGTCTATCAGACGATTATATTATATTATATTATATTATATTATATTATATTATATTATATTATATTATATTATATTATGAATTAAAGTGTGTGTGCGTGCGTGCGTGTGCGTGCGTGTGTGTGTGTGTGTGTGTGTGTGTGTGTGTGTGTGTGTGTGTGTGTGTGTGTGTGTGTGTGTGTGTGTGTGTGTGTGTGTGCAGCCTACACTAAAGCCATGAGCCGACGTCGTTACGGTTACTTTGAGTGCGATGATTGCGGCAGGTGCTGGGAAAGTGCGCACGTCTACTGCGATGAATTCGATGAAGTAAGCATTCATCATACTCATCATACATTCATGAACTACATCTACATACAATATACATTATCACCCTCTCGTGACCCAATTGATTGAGTTACAGCACACCAATATCTAATAATGTTAAATATTGCACGTGTGGTCTAATAGGTAGCGCGTCGGACTTAGCCGCTGCGTTACTGAACGACCGTCCCCGCTGTCACGACGATGAAGCGTGGGTTCGAGCCCAGGTCGAGGGGTGATATCTGATACCGGTTTTTCCTGGCTACCGGGCTGCTCATCGGGGGGTTTCTCTGCGGGTTATCCGGCTTTCCTCCCCCCGGAAAATTGAAAAATAGGATAGGTATTGATTGGCGCTGCACCGCGGCGACACGTTTCCCCTGGGTGAAGTAGCCCGAAGTTCTCGAAAGGGATAATAAGGCGCGCGCGCGCGCGCGCGCGCACACACACACACACACACACACACACACACACACACACACACACACACACAGACAGAGGAAAATGTTTTATATGTAGCTGGATTCACTGACTGTTCACTGTCCATCTGTCACAGGCGGAGTACGAGCAAGACTGCGAAGAATGCGGGGCAGCCTGTCTGCCGGACCGCGTGGAACCACTGATCTGCTCCGAGTGCAAGCTGGTCGACTGCATCTGTACCGATGAGGATCTGGAGAAGAAACGGAACGTGGACCCCGACAAGCCGCACATGAAGGAGCTGTGCCACAAGTGCCAGTCTGGGGACCCGTGCACTGAGTGAGCACGTGGCGCCCGGATTTCAAGTCCCTGCCGTGATTCGGTCACGGTTACACGTCACTAGTAATAGCTTCCGGAGCACGTAGTAAGAATTCCGCTAAATATAGAACAGAATTTTCGCCCCGTTTTAAATATGTGTGCAGAGTGAAAAATGGCAATCTTTGAAGAATAAGCCTGGCATGTGGACTATTTGTATTCATACGCAGCTGACACAGGAGCTAGCAGACGACAGAGGGCGTCGGTGGTCGCTGCTAGCAATGCAAAAAAGAAATGGAATATTGGAAATTGTTTAAATTGATCATACTCTTTCGGCAGTCCTGTTCTGCTGCCATGTGTGGGCTATGGGGCTTCTGTTTCAATGTAGTTAATACGTTTTCATTTTGGAGTGAACTCTCTATCTCGCATTTGTGTGTGTGTATTTTTTTAATTAAAATTCCACAGTTAAAAACCTTTCCTCTTTACAAAGTTATCTGCCCCCCCCCCCCGGCCTCTTGTGTCTTGCTATTTGAACCATTGAAACACTTGCTTTTTTTGTAAATTATCTAGCCATTCATTTCTAACCCAAAGTGGCTGTATATGTACACACAAAGAAACAATCGTTTAACTTTATATTCGCAAAGTAGCGAAGCAAATGCCAGTGGGCCGGGTATAAAATGATCTGTTAAACGACTGTGCTAAACTCTAAACTCTAAGCTGAAAAAGCAGCTATGATATCCTGCGATATGTGTCACCCAAAACTGAAGTCTACTTTACATTAATGATAAGGTTGATTCTAAATATTGCTCTGTGGGGGGATAGGGAGGGGGAAGGGGGGGGGGTGGTTCATGTAAAAACTACCGATCGATTCAGTAAAGTTACTGATTCTACTGCCCTTTGTCTATGTGCGTGCGTGCGTGCGTGAGCGCGCGCGCGCGCGCGTGTGTGTGTGTGTGTGTGTGTGTGTGTGTGTGTGTGTGTGTGTGTGTGTGTGTGAGAGAGAGAGAGAGAGAGAGAGTTGCATCTCTGAGTAGATGCACTCATACATGTGTGCCAAAACAAAGAGATATGATAACGGCAACCAGTCTACTCAAGTCTACTTATGACAAAAACACAACTCTACACATAACGCTACTGGGATTCCAATTTTCTATAAATAACCTCGTACCCACAATTCCTCCGTCAGAGAGCAGTTATAGATAACCCCCAAAACGAGGCTACACTTGGAAGGGGACATCATTGGCCTTGTGCAAGAGATAAGCTAGAAACAAAACAGCGACTCAAAGTAAAAAGGGGAGTATTGCATACAATACGGAAAGTTTTATCTGGAGCCACAGAGGCCAAACTCGTGTCCACATCCTCCCAGAAAGTGAAAGTTGGGTGAGTAAAATGTATCGTTTTTGCTGATTAGAAAAAAGAAATCCCTGTTGTTGACGCCTTATTTGTAGTGTCAGTCACAACGAACGTTGACTTGAATCTTCAAGACTAAAACGGCCGCTTTTCATACATTCATTTGTTGTTCTTGTTGTTGTACTTGTTCTTGTCTTAATAATGATAGTATGTGGTGGAAAAGGACGTTAAACTCCCAAACAACCCACTCCTTGATGATGATGATGATGATGATGATGATGTAGAAAACACTCACTCTGATTAAAAGCCGAACAGTTTCATCGGTGAAGGCGGTTTACATGGCGAAACCTTATGTTCGTATGAGGTGTGTTATAAAACTAGCTGATTCTCTGATTTAAAAGTACATATGCACTTCTTAGCAGTGTGACAAATAATGATAACACACTGATATCAAGCATTGTATGAGTGAGCAAATATCATCAGTTCATAAAAAGAAATTGAACATAGGCTAACATAGTGTCATGAATTTGATTCTAAAATTCCTGGTTGAGAAATTTAGAGGAAACTGAACATTCAGAAACAGAGACAGAAGGATCTAAATCAGCTGAACAAAAGGTAAAGCCTCTTGGAAAAAGAACATTCATTAACCTAAAACTCTTACTTTTTAACAGTAGGTAGACATTTTGGAAACTGATAATTTAATAACTGAACTCTTCATGTGTGTGTGTGTATGTGTGTGTGTGTGTGTGTGTGTGTGTGTGTGTGTGTGTGTGTGTGTGTGTGTGTGTGTGTGTGTGTGTGTGTGTGTGTGTGTGTGTGTGTGTGTGTGTGTCTGTGTGTGCAGCCGAAAGCCATGAGCGTACGTCGTTACGGTTACTTTGAGTGTGATGACTGCGGGAGGCGTTGGGGAAGTTCGCAAGTCTATTGCGATGAATATGATGAAGTAAGCATTGATTATATTGAACTACATGTACGTACAATATACAATATCACCTTCTCATGGCCCTGTTAATTACGTTACAGCAGTGCAGGCGCTTGATCTCCTCTTTAAATAATGAGCTATCACGCGTGTGTGTGTGTGTGTGTGTGTGTGTGTGTGTGTTTGTGTTTGTGTTTGTGTTTGTGCGTGCGTGCGTGCGTGCGTGCGTGCGTGCGTGCGTGCGTGCGTGCGTGCGTGCGTGCGTGCGCGCGCGCGCGCGCGCGCGTGTGTGTGTGTGTGTGTGTGTGTGTGTGTGTGTGTGTGTGTGTGTGTGTGTGTGTGTGTGTGTGTGAGAGAGAGAGAGAGAGGGGGGGGGGGAGAGATTTTATTCAATGTATAGATATATTATTAAATGTGTGTCAAACTAATCAGACTGATAACTGCCCTGAGTCTACAGACAGAAATCTAGTCATTTTAGAGCAAAACTCTACCCATTACCCTTGCGGGATTTCAGTGTTCTATAAATAACCTCGTACTCACAATGCCCACAGCACAGAGCAGTACTTATCAGGGCGGAGTCGAGCAAGCCGCTTACAACTGACCCCTTTAATCTACCCGATAAAAAAATATCTCTGTCCGCTGTCCTTGTATCGAAGGCTGAGGAGGAACAAGACTGCAATAACTGTGACACACCATGTTTCCCCTACCGTGTGGAACCACTCCGTTACTCCCATGATGATGATGATGATGAATACGACGACGACGATGATGATTACGACTACTACTACGATGATGATGATGATGACGACAGTGATGATGCAGTAAGCATGCTTAGGACGCCGTTGGGGGGAGGAGGGGGTGGGGGTGGGAAAGACTGTGAGAAGAGATGCATCTGCCGACAATAATAACACCAGCAAACACAATGTAAACGTAACACTGAACTGCTGGGCATATACATGTAAGCATTGCAATAGCAACAGCCTGCAGGCTACTGAGGCTAGCATTTGGAAATATTGTACGTCGTTCCTAGTCGTACATATATATATATCTAAAATGGATAACAGACACAGTCATCAGAGTTTTTTGTATTTTGTTGTTTTGTTTTTGTTTTTGTTGCTGTTGTTGTGTTTGTTTGTTTGTTATTGTTTTGTTTGTTTGTTTGTTTGTTTGTTTGTTTGTTTGTTTGTTTGTTTGTTTGTTTGTTTGTTTGTTTGTTTGTGGGGTTTTTTGTTTGTTTCTGTTTTGTTTTTGGTTGTTGTTGTTGTTTTGCTTTATGGGGTGTTTTTTGTTTTTTTGGGGGTTTTCTTTGTTGGGGGGGGGGGGGATATTGTTAGCAGATTTGTGGGCTCAGTACAAACATTGACATGTTCCAAATATGTAAATAGTGCATTTCATTGCATGCATGTGTTTACGTGTGTGTGTGTGTGTGTGTGTGTGTGTGTGTGTGTGTGTGTGTGTGTGTGTGTGTGTGTGTGTGTGTGTGCGTGCGTGCGTGCGTGCGTGTGTGTGTGTGTGTGTGTGTGTGTGTGTGTGTGTGTGTGTGTGTGTGTGTGTGTGTGTGTGTG